>PVKV010025671.1:0-29298 GCA_004027835.1 Alouatta palliata | reverse complement strand
ATGTTAATCAAAGAAAAAAATAAATGAAACTTTACTTTTCACAAGGAGAGTGGCCAAGTAGGATGTTGTCTTAGGTGAACTGGGAAAGACTGCTACCCAGTGCACTAGTTAAGACCATTTTGTTGATTTCCTATAGGCAAAGCACTGTTTGAGACATTAGGCCAAGTTAGAGAAATGAGTCAATCATTAAGAAGAATTCTATCGAGGAAAAGAACAAGCACAGACAGATTTCAAAAATTGTTTGGTATGGTCAAAATAGTTGTTATAAAAATGGTTTTGGTTGTTGAAGATGATCTCATGGTTGATCATGTAGAAGAAATGAAATAAGTGGAACAGGGGAATATGAATTCAAAAAGAAATTTGAATGTTAATCTGTTGTATAATTTAGGTTTATTTATTCAATACCTAAGTATTTATCCTTTGTGCTAAGCCTTTGTTTTACAGTCTATAAGACAAGCACAATAATCATTCTCTCAGTGATGTTTTCCAAGAATTAAATAAAATAATATAGTAGAAATGTATGTATTTGTGTATGAAATCCAAAAATACTGAAAAAATAAGAGAATAAAGAAGCAAGAAAAAGATGCACGGGAGAGAATAAGAGTAAGGAAGTCAAAGACCATGTATTATGAGAGTGGTTCTCAAAATGTGGACTAGCTCTAGGTCAGTGCACAGCATCACCTGGAACTTATCAAAAGTAAAAATTATACATGCATACTAAATCAGAACCTCTGGGGCTGGAGCCCAGAAATGTGTTTTAACAGACCCTTCAGGTGATCCTGATGCTTGGCTAAAATTGGAGAACCCTGTGTTAGAGTGAAGAACCATAGGATGAGCTGATGCGATCTATCGTAGCTGTTTATTAACTCATTTAAGAAATAGCCATTCAGCAATGGCTTTGTACAGAGATTGCTCAAGGTCTTGAGGATGTGCAGATTTCATAGTTTGCTGTCATTACTTGTAAGACATGTTTCTAGTCACTTCTTTGCTACAACCTCTTCCTCTTTTTCCACTACTGTCAGTCCTTGGGGGCTTGGTTCCTTTTTTTCTGCAAATAGTTTCTCTTATTTTTATCCTTTTTACTTTCTATTGATAAATCCTAAATCCATATTTCTCTCCTCCATCTCACCCAACCTCCTGTCTCATTCATTCCACAGTTTTCTGACTTTTTGATGTCACCACAAATTCAACATAGCCAAACCAACATTATACTCTTCCTTGCCACACAATCTCCCTTCTCATGCTCCTGTTTATAATTTTCCAATTGAGTTTATGCTATCATCACTCTTTCTATTTTCATGTAACTAGAGCAAACTGATTAAGGGCATGACATCTGATGTCAGGTTTATCTGGATTCAAATCCTAGCTCAGCCATTCATTAACTACAACTTGAGTAGTTACTCTATGTGTCAGTTTCCTTGGCTATAAAATGAAATGATAATAGTAGCTCTCCTGGGGTGTTATAAGGACTAAAGGAGTTAATCCATGTGAAAACTTTAGAAGAGTAGCTGGCACTTAATAAATGTACAATAACTGATAGCTATTTTATTATGAGTGTTAATTCTTTTTCATTTGTTTCTTATATTATCCACGATCTATCAATTCTTTCTTTAGATTAGTTGTAGGGAATGTAATAGTATACGTTTCAACATTTCTTCCACCCCATCAGATACGCAGTCAAGGCCATCGGTGTATATTCTTGTATGGATCTGCTCACTCCGTGGGTAAACACGTCACCGAAGAAGATGAACTGATTTGGGTAAACACACGACCTAAGATGCACTAATTAAGTAGAAGAGACAGAGTTTTATTTGTCTCTTGCTGCTTGAGAGGAGAGATTTCTCCTGAATGAGAACAAGGAACTATATTACCTCTGTTCCTGTTGTCAGCATACTTCTGTCACAAGACAGGTCTGCCTGAGGACAGTCCTGTCTCACTCACCACGGATGGATGAGTATAGAGGTGAAAAGAACTCTGGTTCTTGAGAACATTGTCCTGTTGAACCCCCGAACTGTGCAACCATAGAGCCCATTCTACCCTTAAATATGTTGCTATGTGATGGCCGGGCACGGTGGCTCACTTTGGGAGACCGAGGTGGGTGGATCACGAGGTCAGGTCAGGTGTTTGAGACCAGCCTGGTTAACATAGTGAAACCTTGTCTCTACTAAAAATACAAAAAATTAGCCAGGTGTGGTGATGGATGCCTGTAAACCCAGCTACTCAGGAGGCTGAGGCAGGAGAATTGCTTGAACCTGGTAGGCAGAGGTTGCAGTGAGCCAAGAATGTGCCACTGCACTCCAGCGCAGATGACAGTGCAAGACTCCATCTCAAAAAAAAAAAAAAAAAAATGTTGCTAAGTGAGATAAATTTCTTAGGAACATTTGATTTCAGATTTCCTTTCTTATAGTCAAAAGCATATAACTAAGTCATTTGCCATTCTCATTCCTAAAATTTAGGAACTTGATAAAAAGTGCCTTTTTCTGCTTCGTTTCTCTTCCCATCCGCCTCAGTGTCTGTCTCAGATCATTTAAGCATCCCTTGACACTAACTAATAAAGTAATCTCTAACATCATCAAGCTCAAAGTCCTTCACTTAACACATAAATCGTTCATAACCTAGTACCTTCTACCTTCAAATTGCGATTTTTATTTATTTTGTCTTCTCCTGAATCTCACATTTATACATCTATTATAATCTAATTTAATCTGTCTAATAAAAATCTCAAGCTTACTAAACCCAAAGCTGAAGTATTAATTTTTCTTGTTGTTAACCTACTTTGGGTTCACGCTCGACCAAAGCGAATGATACCACCATCCATTTATTGGTTCAGAAAACAAACTTCTCTTGATTTCTCTCTTTACCTCACCCATCATATCACATCCAAGCAGTTTCCAGTCCTATCAGTTTCACAGCTGTGATAGACTGAAGCTGCCACTTTTACATCTCAATTACACCACCCTAAACTAAGCCATTATCCTCTCTCTCCTGGACTATTGCACCAGCTTCATAACTTCTCTTACTGCATTCACTCTTGCTCACTGCCTCTGATGCACTCGCTCCTTCTCACCATATATCTCTCTCTACTTAAGAGGCAGAGGTAATAAACGCTTCCTTAAAAGTTTCCAATGGCTTGTCTTTGTTGTTAGAAAAACTCCTAAGTCTTCACTGTGTTTCGCAAGGTTCTATTGTATATCTGAGCTCAATTAACTCTTTAATCTCCTTTCATATGACTGTCTTGTTTGTTCCCTCTCTTTGAGCCGCATCGGCCTCCTAGTCATTCCTTAAACATTCCCAGCTTGTTCCCACTGCAGGGCTTTTACATCTGTGGTTACTTATGCATTGGATACTCTTCCTCCAAATTTGCCATTCGAGATTGTAATAAAATGTTCTTTCCTTTGGACAGTCTTCTGTGTCCCACCCTACACTGATCTATCTTTATTCTCTGTCCCAGTTACTTTTCTTTAAGGCAAATTTTCCAATACGAAATTATTCCATTTATTTGTTTTCTTATTTATTGTCTGTGTCTTCCTCTGACTTTCTTTTTTCTTTTTTATTTTATTTTATTTTATTTTTTATTATATATACTTTTTATTGCATTTTAGATTTGGGGGTACCTGGAAGCCTTCCTCTGACTTTCTAGCAAAATGTAAGCTCCAGGAAAGCGATAATCTTGTCAGTCTTGTTCACTATGTTATCTCTAGATAAACAAAAGAGTTTCAAGCACTAAGTAATTGCTCAATAAGTATTTACTGATTGAATGAATAAACATGAATTCTAATCTCTAGTAAGCTGCTTGGTTTATTAATCATAGTAAGGATAGGATTGTCTTTCTTCCCCCTCAAACATTATTAACAAAAATTAATTAAACATCTACTTTATTATGGAAGGCAAAAAGGAAGTAAAAGAGATTTTGTAATTCTTTGCAAGCTAAGAATTTAGAACATACTTGAAATGTCAAGTACGAACACGAAAAATGATTAACAAAAATGTGACATCCGTGGTACAGAGAAGATAAAATAGGGAAACCTAATAAAGAGCTGAATTTATTAGAGAAGCCTTATGCTGAGGGTGGTCATGACTTGAGGTCCACAGAATGTATTAGATGTGAATAGTCTGGAGAGAGAAGAATGGCCAGTTTCCAGGAGACAGGCAACACGATGTGCTAAGAGATTCAATTAGGTTTGTGACCATGGAATGGAAAGAACAGGAAAGCAGAAAAAAGACATTTGAAAACAAGTTTTTGCCTCAGCCTTTTTTCTCTTTATCTCTATGCCCTTTCCATGGGCTGTCTCTGGTTTTTACCATCTTAATGGAGAGTTTGCTCAAGCAAATAACTATCACTCCAACCTCTCCCTCAAATGAGACGTTGATCACTACTTGCGGAGGTCTGTCCTGCAGACTTTCACTTAGCGGCGGATGAATAAATACATTTACACACTAGAATACTATGAATTGAGTGGGTTAGGGAGATGTCAGCTGCTCTTAGAGGGCAATTGCAACTGACTGACTTCTACTTTTTGTTCCTCTTCACATTTATTTAGCATAGATTTAATGACAGAGTTTCTACATCAACACGCTTGTGGATAATTAACATGGTTGAAAGAGTGCTTTTATGAATGATAAAAGGTTTTGGTTCTGGAGCTTAAACATTATTAAAGGGTAATCTTCCTTGGACTTCTTAGAGGGCTATCTGGCACAAAGTTTACATAAGTAAACAGAGTAGAGACAAAGGAATGTGGGGTAAACAGACTTAACTGGGGAAGCTTTATTATCTTTAATCTTCACCTTACGACTTAATGCTCTAAGGTAGGAACTGGGGCTGCCTTCAGCCTGTTCCCTAAGTTAATAAAAACTTTTCGACTTTCCAAAAGATTTGAGACTATAATCTTACAACTTTCATTAATATTTTCTTTAATATTTTGCTAACTACTTTCAGTGAATCTCAACACTCAAATTCCCACTCTACTTTGGCATTTCTTTGTCATATTCCCTACATTTCTTCATATGGGTATATCATCCTCTAGTGCCCCAAGTTCAACATACCTAGACCAAAATTAGCACTTTCACTATCAAACCAGTTCCCTCTTCTGGTTTCTCTTTTGTTAATGACTTCTCTGTCTCCCAGCCAGTGAGGCCAAAGATTTCAAAATGATTTTGGCCCCACTTTCCCTCGATTTCTGTGTCCATTTGATACCCAACACTAAGTTCACAATATCTTTTCCTTCTCTTTCTATTGCCTTTACTCCAGGTCAGGCCTTTGACTTTGCCTAGGTCATTCATTCACGGATGTTTTTTACTCAGCTAATGTTTATCGAACAGCTATTTTGTCTTAGGCTTTCTTCCAGGTGCTTTGGAATACATCTCTGAATAAAACAGCAATATCTGCCTTCTTGGAGACGTTATAGATACAGCACGGCCTACTAGCTGGTACTCTCTCATTTAGTCAATTCCTTTTATTTCATTGCATATGTTTTTTTCAAACTGATCAATAAGCACACTTCTGATTATGGCTAGGATTTACTAAATCCTTCAATGATTCCCCTTGTCTTAAATTGAGCCAGGCTGGTCTGATATTTACAGCCTCTTAGTCCCAGGCTATTTTCTCATCGACCTTAATGAAGGATTTTGGGTCACTTCACTGAGTACATTCTGGTTGAGAAGTAATTTGTTTGGCATATTTCTGCAGTTGCTAAAAACATTCAGAAAAGAGGAAATCAATACTAGTAAAATTCGTGTTGATTAGCACAAAGAATATAAGAGGCTGCCTAGAAGGGCCACGATCGTTTTTATAAGAAGTACTATAGGGATCTTGGTTCATTAATGGAAAATACACAGAAAATTGAGAAAAATCATCAGAACAAAAATTTTACTATTAAAATAACTATTTTGGAGAAAGATTAAAAACTTCATCAGAATAGAAATCTCACCACATTTTTTAGTATGCCAGCCCCTTTCTGTCACGCCATGTCCCATTCTCATGGAACATTGGTAAAAATATCCTTAAGATGCAAGTTTCATATATGTTTTCTTAGGCCAGTAATTGACAAAATAAAAACATGTTGGATTTTGATCATTTTTATTAGTTACTAATATTTCAAAACTAAACAGCTTTATAAAATGACAGAAGCAGAATGGATTATTATGGAAAAACGTAAATGAACACATCGAGGTATATTTTTCTCTTTTTAAAATTGCTGTTAAAATAGAGAACTATGTTCATGAAGACAGAAATCATTAGTGCTTATGTTAGACTTACCTAGGCTCTATGAAGTCATGGCTCTTATTCCATATAAAAATTCTTTATTTTTATCTTAGCTATAATTCATGTCTAGAAGTAACAGATTCTGTTTCATATTAGTAAATATTTAACATATGAGTAGACACTCTGACCAATTATGATGTTAGTTTATTTGAGCTGCTCAAAGAACTATGAAATGAGATAGATTAGAGGCAATTATGAATTCCACCCATTAAAATGTAATGATGAATAAAAACTTCCATGAAGGAAGAATTAAAGTATTGATTAAGTAGTGTCTTAAACTAACTTGTAGCAAAAGAAGATGAGAGGGAGGGAAAATACTTTAGTATCTTTCGATAGCTTTCAATTTTCAGTATATTTACTTCTGGTCAGCTGATTCAAGACAGCTTCAATTTTAGATGAATCTGTCCCTCCCTGTAACAGAGGACCCTTTGATATTGGCATACCATTTAAGTTTCTGAAAATGTTCTGCACTTCCTTTGAACTAAAATGCCCATCAGCATTTTAAAATGAAGGAAGGCAGCCACGCCACCAGCCATGAAGACAATTTAGATGCTTATTATCCTTTTCCAGCATTAGCCATGTGGGAATATGAGCCAGGATAGTATAGTCTTTGACAGCATGGGTCCAAAGCCTGGCTTTGTCACTTATTGGCTTTATGACCTTGGAAAATTACAAAGCATTTCTGTTACTTAGTTTTCTCTTCTGTAAAAAAAATTGTTTCTGTGACTTAGTTTCCTCTTCATGACGGTCAGCATGGCTGCCTTCCTTCATATTAAATGCTGATAGGCATTTTATTTTAAATGCAGTACAGAATATTTTCAGAAACTCAAACGGTATGCCAGTACCATAGGGTCCTCCATTATAGGGAAGGACAGATCCATCTGAAATTGAAGCTGTCTTGCATCAGCTGACCAGAAGTAAATATATTGAAAATTGAAAATTATGGGAGGATACTGAAATATTTTCCCTCCCTCTCATCTTCATTTGCTACAAGTTAAAGACTCTACTTAAAATAAAGCTAATAATAATATTTCTCCTACAAACTTGTGAGAATTAAATTATTTAACATAGTTAAGGCCTTTATAGTGATACTTAGCACCTGGTGAGTTTTCAATGAATGTTGACTACTATTTTAGGCTACTGCATAGTTTCTTATACATTAGAGAACACTCTATTCATCGTTGTGCTACATTTTCTTTTGTCTGTGAAGTAATGACAATTTTTAAACAGATGTTCTAGTTATGTTTATGACCCTGTTGAATGTATTTTCCTAATGAATATTCCTGCTCCTTTATGTAATATATTGACATGACTATGTTTGTGAAAACATATATTTTACTGGTAAATTTTAGGAATAAAAATGGATTTCTTAAAAACAAAAGGAACTGGCAGAACAGGGCAGGGGATGGGACACTGGACTGGGAACCTGAACTAGTGGTCTCCAGCACATGTTTTTAACCAAGGGTTATTCTCTGGGCAGGTCACCCTACTTCCCTTCTTGGTTCCACATTTGAAATATTAGTTATCTAAATGCATGCCAAAGGCTCACTCAGGGCTCAGAATCTATGATTGTTTCTTCTATCAACATAATTATCATGTAAGCCCACACATTTATTCCCATGATGTCACTCTGCTTACAATATTTTAAGGGTCTATGAAAAAGTAGCCTGTTCTTTGATTATCTTTGATGACATCGAATTTTCCTTTTAAAAGTAGACAGAATTTTTCAAACAGCAAAAAGTGTCTTGAGGCTATATTTGTTGAGTAGAATGAGTGTTTTGAATGTTAAAAATGTGATTTAACTATAATGGAATAAAAAGGTTTTTGAGAGAGTCTTATAATTACTCTGGAGAGAGAGAGAGAGAGAGAGAGAGAGAGAGAGAGAGTGTGTGTGTGTGTGTGTGTGTGTGTGTATTTTCAAGTGCAATGCAAATTTTGCAGTTTTAAGTTCTGGAATAGTTTGTTAAAAAGCCTTTAGTAACACCTAGCTTATATCAGTAAAATAACTATCCTTTTGCAAACCAATGGTTTTTTGAAGAAACAATATTTACTGAGATCTAGAAACAGCACAAATCTTATTTGTAAAAACACTGATCATACACACTGCTTGAAAAGCAGCTTGGTCCAGTGTCATGGGCTTATTATCCAGCTGAAATATTGCCTTGTACCTTGAGCTAGTCATTTATCTTCCCTGTACCTCAGGACTTATCTCAGAAAAGTCTAATAAAGATGCTTGTTCATAAAGGGTACTGTTGTATCTCGAATATAGTGTTCCCCAAATGCTGTATGATATAGTACAAGGAGAAGGAAAATTTGTATCACTTAAAAATCTGCCCCATGGGGTTGCAGTTTGATGGCTAGGTTTGTGTGTAGTAGTGAGAATGCTATATGCTTCTTAAGAGTAAAAGTTTATAATTGTCAAAAATTTGGCCACAGCTTGGCAAGATTAATAAAACTAATCTCAAATTGTACAGAGCTCATAAATACTTTTGAAATATTCACATACTGGAAATATCACTAATTATACTTACTCTCTCATCTATTTAGACTAAACTCTAAAATAAATGTAAATTATTTAGATTCTCCACTAGAAGTAGCAGTCAGGGTGCTTGGTAAAATTCATAGGATATTTGTCATAAAAATAGCTCCACAAGGATTCAGGAAACAGAAAAAGAATGATAGACAAATAAGCTTACTGATTTTTCTTTTTTATCGAAGTTCTTTAAATTAAAAATTCTAGGGCCGGGCGCGGTGGCTCACGCCTATAATCCCAGTATTTTGGGAGGCCGAGGTGGGTGGATCACGACGTCAAGAGATGGAGACCATCCTGGTCAACATGGTGAAACTCTGTCTCTACTAAAAATACAAAAAGTAGCTAGGCATGGGTCCCAGCTACTCGGGAGGCTGAGGCAGGAGAATCGCTTGAACCGAGGAGGCGGAGGTTGTGGTGAGCTGAGATCGCGCCATTGCACTCCAGCCTGGGTAACAAGAGCGAAACTCCGTTTCAAAAAAAAAAAAAAAATTCTAAATTTAAAACAGATGTTTTAAAGAGGGGGTTGCTCTGAAACAGGTATCACATATTCCTTTGTATAGATCCCAGAGACTAGTCCTTATTTAAATAGATGTGTATTATATGAAAAAAGAAAATATTTTTTTTTCACATCTTATAGGATAAAATGTTATTCTTTTAAAACAAAAATATATGTGTAAATATATAACAGATATATTATTGTAGCATCCTACCCCTGTCTCCCTTTGAGAGTGAAACTTCGATGTCCTCTTTCTTGCTTTTGTTTTGAGACTCTTCAAATGTTTTCCTTTCTTAATTATCTGCCTATCTTAATTATCTTGTTTTCTTGATCTAGAACAGAAAATGTGAATACAATGAAACCAGCTGATGGTGATGTTAAATATATATATATATATATATATATATGCACACAAACACAAACACACATAAAATTAAATAAAAAAATATATATACAGTTTAAAAATGTCTGATGTACAGTGAGAGAGAAGAATACTAATAGGGATATGTGACTGTGATGTGAGCAACAATAGAACAGAAATCCATAGGCTGAATGGTTCTTAGAAATATTTATTTATTTACTGGGTAGTGAATGATTATAATGAAATAATTGCTGCCTTTCTAAAAAATGATGAAATAGAGCTGATACAAACTTGTAACAGATGATCAAGAAGGAGAAGCAGGAGAGCTGGAAGAAATAGGAGAAAAGAGGGGGCTGTTTGTGGCCACTTAAATCTGCACAGCCTTTCTCATTCAGTTTCCTGGATTTTATGCACTTCTCTGATTTTTCACCAAGTTCTGCCTATTCCTTCTCCAAACTTACCTTTTTTTTTTTTTTTTTAATCATTTTTTCCTAATTCTTTTGTAGCTGCTTACTGCTTCCCAGCTGGAATACTACAGCAGCTTTGCAAATGGCCTTCTTCAATTAAAAGCTAACTTAACACCTCAGACTCCTCAAAAGCTCGTCTGTACAGATATTCCTCTCCTCAGAGCCCCACGATGCTGATGGAGTGTGCTGAGTGAGGACACAATCTCCAACCTGAGTCCTAGATCTGTTTGTTATTAGCTGTTTGAATTTGTAAGATACTAAGTCTGAGCCTCAGTTTCCTCAAATTTATGAAATGCAATGCACAGAGTTGTGACAAGCAGTGTATGAAACATATCAAGTGTTTAGCATAGTAGATGCTTAATAATAGCAGCTGTTGATGCTCTAGCACATTACATTTTAGTTTCTCTACCTAAATCCCTTGACTGATATTATCTCCAATCAAATTGTTCCTTCTCATCATCCTTTCAACACACGACGACTGTTTTCACTTATGTGAATTTCTCATGTTTTCCTGAGTATTTTACCTGCACCTGTTCATTCTCATATCCAAATTTGATTTATTCTTGAATTCTCTCAGTTTAAGTCTAGTAAACTTTTTTATTCTACCCTTCACTGATTTCCTTTTCCTTAAAACTTTTTCTGCAAGTATTGTCTAGACTATATAGTTTAATGTATACTTTCATATTGCTTAATGTTTACAAGTATGTCTTGGTAACTTCACTTCTGCTCTCAGAGCTTAGGCTAGGTTATATTTTGCACCTCTAAAGGGAAGCCAGTTAACTGTTTAACTTCTGGCTTTAAGTACCTTTCTGAGAGATTATTTTAACCAGCTGAATAGCGCTTAAGCCATTTGTTGACCAATCCTGGAGCCACTAAGTGAGCAATCAATGTGGGCTGCTTTTTTCACCTTTCTGAAAAGTGAACAGAATGCTTAAAAAGCACCTTATTCCAGTTGGGGAATTAAAAGATTAGGACTCTATGCTTTCAAGTTAAAGGAATGTTTTTTACTTTCCTTGTGGGAATGAAAGCATAAAAATTCTTACAGCAGGGAGTTGGAAAGAAGGGTAGGCAGGTGCTGTGTTTGTTTTCTTTTTCTTCTTAGCTTTTTTATTGATTGGATGAAAAATTGTAGAAACCAAGAAAGAAAAAAAAAATAATTATGATAAAAAGGAAGATTTTAGAAAATATCAAGCAAGCAAAAAACACAGATGTTTATCGGGCTGTGGACTGATCTTTAGCCAAAAAGTTAAGTAGATTTTTTATTCATGTATCAAATAATTATTGAATGCTTACTGCACACTAAACAAGAAAGTAGGCCCTAGAGATGTATAAACACATGCTTGAATTCAAGGAACTCAGGAGCTTACCAACAGAAGGTAGCATCCAAGAGGTAAAATGCAAGAAGTATTAAGATAGAGGGAGGTTAAAGGTCTAATGTTTTCTTTTTGAATCCAAGTAAAAATAAAAAGTAAGGCACTAAATAGTCTAACAATTAACATTGCAGTGGGGTAAAAAAAAAAAAAAAACTACAACTAAGTATTTAAAACTAATCAAATAAATGAATAAAAGTAGCTATTTATGGACTGATAATGAAAATATTGGTGAAGTATCAAGGATTGTGATTAATTCTACTCTGTGTGTCTGTGTGTGTTCACACTTGCACGTGTAGAGAGGGGGAGAGAGAGAAATGCAGAGAGAGAGAGAGAGAGAATCCCTAAGTGTTTATTTGAAACACACTTGCTAAAAGTGTGCGTAATTTTTGTGAAAAGCAGTATATCAGAGTGGTTAAGAGTTCCAGTTTTTGGAGCCAGACTCTCTGGGTTTGAATCCCAGATCTAATAATCAACAGCTTCGTGAACTTGCACGAGTTACTTTACTTCATGATGTCCCGATTTCTGCATCCGTAAGATTAGGATAGCAACAGTACTTACCTCACAAGTTATGTGTAGGAGCTCAGAGTCCAGCACACAGTAAGGACAATATAAGAATATAAGGATGATATTCTTATATGCTTTTAGAAGAAATATAAGGGAAGATAGAATGTATAGTGACCAGAAAACTGGAAACGAAATCAGAAATTTTAAGATTTTTCCACTTTTACTGCTTTTTTTATGATTCTAAGCAACTTATTTATTCCTGTGGACTACTTTCATCCCTGTCAAAAAGGGAATAGCTACTGTTAATTCCATTTCTAAAAACTCTCAAATTCTGTGATTACTTTGAACAGTTGTTTATATATGTGTCACTATCAGGAATCCAAGAAAAATTATTCTCCATGCAACCTGGAACATGTAATTGTTTTTGTGACTTCGGGTAGTTCTAGAACCCAAGTTTAGGGATTAGAAGGCAATAAGCAAAAATGTGACCTCTTTAAGGATGAACTATAAAATTAAACTGATGCATTAGTTTTTCCTGACATCCAATATTTGAGAACAGAGGTGAGCTCATACTTTTTGGTTACCTTTTTAGCTTTCTGCATTGTTAAGATTCTGAGGTCATCACTGGACTTAATTTTATTAATTGCACAATGAAATCAATTTGAAAAATTCAGTTTTCTTCATTCTTAAATGCCTTTAATGAGACAACATATGACTAAATTGTTTTAAACAAAGAAGTTACGAGGACCACATAAAACATCTGATGACAAATAGTGTCAAGTAGAGAATTCATTGCAAGCCTTACTCACCACACAAACACACACATCTGATGACAAAGAATAAAAAAGACTGACTTTAACTTCTGCTGCTAAATTATCTAATTTTTGTGCAGAAAGGACACAAAAGGAAGCAAAACTCTTCTAGCAATTTCTATGGTTAGATAAATTGCAGCATTTACTGGTTCTTTGAAGTCATTCCTATGTACGTTTGCTCACATACAATTGTACAAGTGAGTGCATCACTATACCCCATGTCTCCTAAGCTGAATCCAATGCTTGTCCAGGTGCAGACCCATCCACTCAGTGTACGTACTCGTAGCATAGCAGTCATGCACTAATCAGCAATGCTATAATGAGCAAATGTGCAATACCTCGTATGATTGTTCTAAAGTGCCAATGAAATATGTAAACATATGAGACATTTGGCAGGTAGCAGATAATAAATGTAGTTACTGTATCACTATATAGTTTTTATTCTAAATACTAACATTTGTTACATATTAAAGTGTTATATTTTAGAAGTTGTGTTATAGAAACATAGTCACCTGAAAAGCAATATTGAATTATTAAAAAATCGCCCAGTATACTGTCATTTTCATTGAAAGTAATCACAATAGTAATAAGTGATTTAGTTTAATAAATGTCTCTGGATGCCGATATATCAAACATATTGACCAGAATGTACTAAACTGGTTAAATTTGATGATCTTCATAATTTTTAAAATCAGTTAACGAAAAGGGAAGATCTCCTTTTTCTTATAGCCATAAAAATGGAACAAATGTAAATATTTTCTGAATTTATCAAGAGGTTTTGGGTGATAAATTAATATGGCACAGGTGTATAAAGAGATGAGTTAGCACACTGATGATTGCCAGGTCCTGGTTCTTTCCTGGCTTGCTCTTTATCCGTATGTCCAGAGAATCAGGATGCAGGGGGTCATTACCAAGAAACTCCATGAAAGGAACAATGTAAACTTCCAACATCTATACTGCATAGTAAACAAAGGAAAAATAATGCTCAATGCTTAATATTACTTTTTAGCAGTTCACTTCACTAGAGTACATTTTCTGAGAATTAAAATCTCTGTTAGGTAAAGCACCACAGGGCTAATAAGAAATGGAACAATTGGTGTGATTTATTAAAACTTTTTAAATTACTATTATGTTCATGCATTATTTTTTACAGGCACATATACACCATGAAATACTATGCAGCCATAAAAAATGATGAGTTCGTGTCCTTGTAGGGACATGGATGAATCTGGAAACTATCATTCTCAGCAAACTGACACAAGAACAGAAAACCAAACACCTCATGTTCTCACTCATAGGCAAGTGTTGAATAATGAGAACACGTGGCCGCAGGGAGGGGAACATCACACACTGGGGTAGGTTGGAGGTTGGGGGCTAGGGGAGGGACAGCGGCGGGTGGGGAGGCTGGGGAGGGAAAACACTGGGAGAAATGTCTGATGTAGGCTACGGAGGGACGGAGACTGCAACCCACCGTGGCATGTGTGTATCTATGCAACAACCCTGCAGGATGTACACATGTACCCCAGAGCTTAAAGTACAATTTAAAAAATATCCAGAAAATCAAGTCTGAAAACCAAGAACATCTTTAGTAATGAAAAAGCCAGTTAGCCATAACTAATAAATAATCAATAATCCTTTTTTCAACTATCTGAGTAATGTTAAGGATTCATTAAATGTTTCTGCTGGTCTTTCACCATGAAACCCTGGATCCTCTTTGATCCTGTTATGCTTTTTGATCCACACAGCTAAATTAAAAGCAGTGGTGTATTTCTTCGCTTAGAAGGGTCTCTTCTATTTGTTCCTTCTCCTTATTCCCCTTGCCCAGTTCTAGACCAGGCCTTCATTATCTCACACCTGCAGGTTTAATCTAGTCTTTGGCAATTAGATTCCATCCTTCACATTAAAACTAGATTAGCCTTCCCTTAATGCCACCTTCATCATTTTACTTCTGGGTTCCAGGATGGACAACAGGCTTTTGTAAGCTACTTGTGGCCTGAAGTATAAATTACAAACTTCAAATTTTATTTCATATTAATGTCCTCATTGTTTTTCAATACATTCTACTCTCTTTTATTCTGTAGTATTTATTATTTATTCCAGAATTATCTACTTTTTCTTCCAGCCTAATTATTCTTTACTAATCCATCAAGGTCAAGTTCTAGGCTAAACTTCTCTGGAGAGCTTTCATTCATTTTCCTTTGTTTAACTATTCTGTATGCTTTCAATTATTTCAATACCTTAATTACACAACTTAAAGTGATATAAATAAACAATACTGATATTATATACATATATACCAGCACACATTTATAGAAATGTCTGCATTGTCCTTTGTTTCTCATGCATGGGTCTTGTATCTCCAACCAGATGCCAAGTGCTTTACAGATAGGTTCCCTATGGCATAATCGATTTTTGTAATTTGTTCCTCTTAGCGCTTGCTCATCAATAAACATATTTTGATTGTTTAGTATTTTGCTTCCCAGTTAATGCATGTGTATTTCACTTTCAGCTCACTACAACCTCCACCTCCCAGGCTCAAGTGATTCTCATGCCTCAACCTCCCAAGTAGCTGGGTTTATAGGCATGCACCAGCACATCTGGATGATTTTTGCATTTTTAGTGGAGATGGGATTTTGCCATGTTGGCCATGCTGGTCTCAAACTCCTGGACTCAAGTGATCCATCTGCCTCGACCTCCCAAAGTGCTGGGATTATAGGCATGAACCACTGCATCCAGCCTATTCATAATTCTTTACTCCCTCCTTCTCCTGATGTGGAATACATTTACCCACTCCATTGATTTTGGTCTTGGCCATAAGACTTGCGTTGGTTTGTGATCTGTGGGCAGATGGAACACATGCCACATCCAAGCAAAGAAGCACAGGAGGCACTGCAGGTTTCTGCCGGCCTCTTTTGCAACTGCTGTTTGGAATGAGAACAGCGTGTCCTGGATAGGGCTGCTTCTTCAGCCTGGGCCTTGGAATGAGAAGCTTGCATAGAGCAGGCCTACACTTGACCCACAGCTTGCAGCAGAACACAGCCAGATTACAGCCTTGTTTCATGAATGAGAAGTAACTTTTCTGAATCACTTATACTTTGGAGTTGTTTGCTACACCGAAAAGCTGACTAATACAGAACCTTAGAATTAATCTGACTTCATTTTGCATGTCATGAGAGATTTAGATTTTTATAGTTAGCTAATGGAGGAGTTAGGACATAAATTGTGAACAACTGATTTTTAGTTCTTAAAAAGAACATACACACAAAATACCTGGCTTTTTTGTTATCCTAAAATTTGGAGAAATATAACTCAAACATTTTGAAATTTTGGGCCTTCAAACTATCTGAAACTGCCCTGTTGGACTATCATTAGCTTCTAGAGAATGGGTAGAAGAAAATCTAGAAAATAAACAAAATGTACTTTCAGTATAAAATGGAATATACTTCTATGTGGAAGATATTAATCTGTTTTAGATCCAAGCTTGTTTGGTAGAAGGAAAGGCAGTAATGTTTGTGCATTCTTTTCAGGCCCACGTCTTTCATATGCATTGTTAATCTAAAACATACATTTAAAAATCTTCCATTATAAACAATCCCTTTATGATGGTACATTCTTATTTGAAAATGGATATAATGTCTTAATAAGCTATCTCCTTGATTTCTATGACAAAATCTCATGTGTGCTTTGATGCTAAGTGGGGAACTCCAAAATCTTAACCATTTACTTTGCAAACTTCAGGTGGAAGCATCCCTATCATTATGTGCTTCAGTCCATCAGAACTTTAGCTTGGTCCTGAAGTTTATGTTATGCTTTTGTATTCATAGAATGAATTCATTTTCTTAACTCTATGACATTTGTTACTAAAAGTTCAGACTAGACTGCTAGTTTAATTCTTATAGAAATTACTAACACATCTGCTTTCTTTTCCATCTCAACATTTTGAGAGTAAAATCAGTATATGTAGCATTATTTTCCCCCCCGACTTATGGGAAACATAATACTTCACGGTTTAGGTAATGAGGGTCTCATTGAACAACCACTTACAACTACCTTTTTGTTGCTGTTGTTTATTGTGCTTCTGCTAACAAAGGAAACAAAATGTTATAAACTGGATTGGGTAACCAAATTGATATTCTTTGTTAAGTTTCCTCTCTCCCCTTATTTGGTCTTACACAAATCTTACCTTTGTGAAAAAACATCTCGGTAAGGACTGCCATGTTGCAATGCAATTCCATATCCCCTATCAGCAACAGTATTTCCAATGGTGTAAAAGGAACAATCTGGGTCATTGATAGCCACATATTCCAATACAGCTGCATCCCATACAAAAGCATAGTTTCCATATTTTACCTGTAAAAATATGAAGAACAAAAGAAGAAATAGGGTTTAAAGATGGAATTTTAATTTACATAGGAAGGATGAAAAACATTACAGTGATAGGTATTTAATTGTGCTAAAAATAATAGAACACATTATAGTCCTTCAGTATTTGTGGGGTTATTGATCTCAGAACCTTTGTGGATACCAAAATCCAGGCATGCTCAAGTCCTTATATAAAATGGCATGGTATTTGCGTATAATCTCTACACATCCTCTAATAAACTTAAATCATGTCTGGATTACTTATGATACCTAATATAATATACATGTAATATAAACAATTGTACTGTACTGTTTTTAATTTGTATTTTTGTTGTATTATTATTTTCTATTGTGTTTTAAAAATATTTTCAGTTCACGGCTGGTTGAATCTGCACATGCAGAACCTGTGGATATGGTGGGATGAGCATATTTCTAAGTAAACTTTTATTCTGAATGAGAATTTGTACTTTGGTTAATTTATAGCTCTTTTCTGAAAACATGGGAAAGGCGGAATGTTTACTATGCTTTTAGGCCACGTTACTTGTAGTGGAATGACCCCTGAGTGGAAAATGTCATTTGGATTGAGAGAACAAAAAAATGCATGAAAAGACGACATGTCTTGGAGCTTCTGCCAGTTCAGTGATTCTTGTGACTGGGACTGTCCCTTTTGGGGACCCTGAAAGCTATGCCTTTGGAGTTATTACAAGGGCTATTAATGCCTTGGGGTACTAGGCTTCTAAGCCAGGTGGGTTTCTGTATTCATTCAGTTTAGGTATCACCCCTATTCTAAATGAAAGCTGCAACTACAATTCACATTGAAGAAAAATGACCAATATTGTCCTGCTGATGAGCTTTATCTTCTGTCCTATGTCCTTCTAAATTAATCCACTGTCACGTGTGGCCTATGGGCATCTTGCAGATGAACTTAGAAGAAAACTCCCTGGTGGACTTTGCAATGAAGAAAATAAAATAATTCCACAACCTCCTCTGTCATCATTTAAGGAACATAACTTTAGGTCACTTACAATGTCTTTAGTGATTTTTTTTTCCTTCAGTAATTACTTATATACTAAGTAACAAATTTATCCAAAAAAAAACCCTGACCTAGTATCATAAACATCTCAATAAAGTATATTCAGCTTTATTACATGTCAAAATGGACTTAACAAATTCATAAAATAAATAGAAGTAATAGTTAAAACCCAAGGTTAGTTTGTTTATATTAAAAGAATAATCTAACATTATTAAACAAGGAAAAGCAACACTGATTCAGTATTAGAAGTATTATTGGGATGAAAATGTGTCTTACAAATGAGGCTTCATAAAATTTTTAAATAATCTTTCAATAGACACAAAAAAGATAATTGGCAAAATTAAAAACAGTTATCTATCTATTATCTATCTATTGGTAAACCAGAAAGAAAAAAATATCTGTAATGAGATACAGAATACTTCAAATAACAGCAAACTTATTACACACTGAAACTCCAATGGCAATACCATTAAAGTAAAGAAAATGATGCTTACTATTAACCCAAAATTAACTTTATTGTAACAACTTTATCCTATGTAATTAAAACGGAAACAAAAATATGATTTGAATCTATTAGGAAAAAATAATCATCCAGTAGAGACAAAATTATCATTATTTGATAACATATTTAAGAAGTCCACCAGACTCAACTGAAAAAGCATTTTAAAAATTCAGATTTCAAAAAATAGATTATAAATGGATATAAATACAAATGATTGGCTTTTCTATTAATATATTAATAAGTAGTTTTAGTAAAAATATCTATGTACACTGAATATAAATTAGAGAGAGAAATTTAACAATAAATTAGTAGGAGCCATACAAAGAACACTGTAACACCTGACTGAAGATGACTTGAACAAGCTTCTGGATAGACATAACATATTCCTAAGAGTTCAGATGCATAATTATAAAAGGCATTTAAATTTTTCTTAGATTATCCAATATAAAATGCAATTCTAAATAAAATGCCTAAAGGTTATTTTAGAACTTATTAAGATCTTTGCAAATTTAATTAGGATAAAACAGATAAGAATAGTAAAGAAATTTTGAAAATAAAATAATAATTATCAGAGACATAGTATACCAAGTAATGAAACATGTTATAAAGCTTAAAAATAAAACAGCACAAAATGTGTTTAAGAATAGAAAATCAGTGGAACAGAATAAAATTCTACTGTTTTTAAAAGTATCCCAGAACTTAAAGTATAATAATAATAATGAAAAAGAATTATCTGCCATCATAAAACTTTTACCTCTGTTAAAAAAGAAGACTGTATTAGAAAGTCCATAAATCAAATCAGTGTGGCAAATATGAAATATTCAAAAAATGTGACTGAGACAGGTGATTATTGCAAAAATGTCAATATTAAAAAACTGTGTCACACCACACAAAATAAATTCCTGTAGTGTAATAAATTAAATACAATTTAAAAAATCAAGTTTTAAGAAAAGCAAAACTAAAAGAACATGTGAGACTTTTTTTGGTACTAAAAAAGGAATGAAATGTCTAAACATAAAAGTAAAGGAAGCAAATATAAAAGAAATATCTGATACATTTAATTGTTGCCTTTTTAATATATGTGCTTAGATCACACCAATATTAGATACTCAATAAAAAAGTTTTGTATGAAACAATGAATGGCCTAAAACCTTCAGTCCAGTTAACTGTGCTCAATGGATACTTAACTGTCTTTCCTTGAGGTGAACCCCAATCAAACCATGAGGTATTGAAACAGATAACAGTTCTTTCTCTAAATAAAGCATTTGATGCAAGTATTACTCATGGAGTGTCCGTGGTACCCTAGAACCTAGTAATTAGGTTCTATCAGTGTTTCTCACAATGTGAGGCTAAGACCACCAGTATTAGAATTACTAGAGGATTTTTGTGTTAGAAATGTAGATTCCAGATCCAAACCCAAGCTTGCTACATGATGATGTTTGGTGTTTAAGGCCTGAGAGTATGCATTTTAAGAATCCTGACAGCTATGTACACCACTTTTTTTTTTTATTACTAATGATGCTTGTGATAAAAAATGAGTAATATCATCAGAAACAATTTTAGATCTGTGGGGCTTGATACAATTATAAAACTAAGAGATGCTTGCAGTGTTGGTGTGGGAGAAGGAAAAACGCTTGGTTAGGTTTCCTCTACATTGATTTCTCACCCCCAGTTATCCCATGGTTTCCTTCCTTTGTCTGATCCTTTGCAACCAACTTGCCGATCTGCTTTAACTCCCTAGGTTTACCTTCACAGTGATTGGGAGTAGCAGTGACCTTGAAGCTTCCTCTAACAACCTCCTTTGAGTTTTTGTGATTATCTTCTGTTTTAAACAGTTAGTCTGGCCTCCTGGATCCCCTAGCAGCTTCTTTACAAACCTCAAGGGACTGCCCCAGCAGGGGACATATTGCTTTACTGTTAGAAAAGTTTCTCTAGCATTGTTGTCAGTGCTTTGTGAACTGTAGAGCTCTACTTAAATGTATAGTAACATTATCTTTGCCATTATATATATATATATTTTGTAATTCCAATGTTCCAAAGCATTATGAATAGATTTTTTTTATAAAGAGAATCATTAAAACAGTGTGATTATAGCCTGTAGCAATGGCAATGAAATGTTGCATAGTAACTCAAATTATTTTAGCTTTTAAAAATGTCCCTGGCCTTTTTCATCAATTAAAACATATGATCACTGTCTTTTGAATGGTTTTTAACCATCAAATTAAAACTCTATGAAATACTCATCAACAAAGTCTAAAGTCACTTTTCAACAGAATAATAATTGAGGGACTGGCCTAAAAAGTTTTCAATCTATCTGACTAGGTAATGGAACTTTCTTAAAATTTTTCAAGTAGCCCTGTTCTTGAGGTCATGTTTAGACAGGCAACTGAATTACAAGCCATTGATTTATTTACTAATGGATTCCACACCAGCAGAGTCCTTCATACTAGGTTAAACAGAAGAAAGCAAAAGTGAATCTGGGAGCTTCATGTTAGCATATTCAAGGTCTCATTAAGAGGAAGGAAAACAATCCAAAGTGACATCTACCTCTAGTATTATCAATCTCCAGACCCTAAAGTAGAGACGCTAGGATACTATGATTGTTGATTGACATTGGTAACTACTGAGGCTCAGCACCTGTGTCCTCAGTGCCTGAGATACCAATAGCCTAGGACAAATTTATCACTTCCCAGATAACACTGGTTTTGTTCCCATTTGTATTTCTATAGGCAGTTCTTTAAATTCAATTTTACTAAAAATCATTATGCATTAAGTCTAAAATCCTGAAGGTTAAGTCTATAAGGAATACAAAGGTAAGACTTGGGTCCCCGTCATCAAGCTGCTTACAACTCAGTAGTGGAGATAAGTCAAGCACTAAATTGTTGTAACGTGAATCATATTATGGTAAGGATCATTAGAACAACTTTTGTTTACAGTGGTTTAAAGAAAAGGAAAATTAACTTTTATTGGAAGAAATCAGGACAAGTCTCAAATATTCTGGTAACTGAAATAGCCGTATAAGAAAGCCTCAAATATTTAAGTTCCTTATCAATAATACCTAACCAATTAAAAACATAGATGTGCTTTCGAGACCATTTCTCATTTACTCACACTCTTCTACTAGTTTTTGAAATTTTCCATTTGTCAGGTGAAGAATTGTAAACATTCAATGTTATTTTCTCAAATATTTGCATTTCTTGTCAAGCAAAGTGAAGGATGGGAAAATGTATTTTCAAAACCTGCACCTGTGTTCTTCAACATGTTAGGGATTATGGCACATTTCTATTTGTTTACAGATTACTTTTGTCCTCTATGCTCCTGTTCTGACATCTCCATCATAAGCTGATGCTGAAAGCACTTTGTTTTTTAATTCATTAGGTAGCAACCTCCTGTACTAACTACAGAAGCCCATGCCAAAAACAAACAAACTTATGACTACCTGTTATCCCACCAACCTTAATTTGAAGTGGGAGGCCAATATTCTTTCTCACAAGAATCTTTAATTTAGCAAATTTCTTAAAAGCTCACTTCAAAATCTATAGCTTCAGAGAGATGGAAATGATGATCCTTTCTTATTAAAATACATTCAGTGGGGACAATTATGGAAAAATGACATTTAAACCAAAAGGGTTAGATAGGAATTTCCTTTGTTAAAGAAAGAATATCCTCCCTCTGTCCTCTATTTCTTTCTTATAATAATAGATAACATTTACCCAACATTTTTCAACTGCTACAAATGCCTTTTACACACACATTTATTTGTTCTTTACAACACTGTGAGACAGCTGACATGATATCTAATTCACAGGTTAGGTAATTGTAACTTGCTCTAAGTCATCCCAATGATTTGTGGTAGATTTGGAATGTGAGATCAAGGCTATCTTCTTATGCTCTTTGCACTACATTAAATATACATTTCTGGGAGATTTTCCACAGGAATGCAAAAGCATGTGAGATAGAGTAGCCGTTTCCTATAAGGCATAACCTACGGAGTTTGAGAAAAAGCAGTTATGTAAGGAAACATAATGCTACGTAGTATATAGCAAGGGCCACAGAAGAATGCAATTTCCTTAGTTCCATATGGTCAGGCTATTAAGATAAAATAATTGAGCTTTTAAGAAAAAGGTTGCTTACTTGTAAAAATCATTGGAAAAAATGAATATTTGGTTTATATGACTCTGAATCCCTGAGGTCTCTTGATTTTGTAACCATTGCTCTCTAAGCATTTCTGATTCTTAGGAATGAAACAAAGCAGAGCTTTTGAATATTAAAATAAAGGTTGAAGAACGAAACTCTATTATTTTTGCTCATCAAATAAAAACGAAAAGGACTGAGAATGATGTGAGAGAAATAAATTCTAACCTTGCCCCCTAAGCTGCAAAATTCTTTACTATTTTAACTAACGGTCAGTAGAGGATAATGTGATTGTGAATCACAGGCACAAAGAGTTATGATTAACCTAGAATCGATTTACAGTGGTCCTTATAATTCATTGCCCACGTAAGTCCTAAAGATGGGATGGCTTTAATATTTATAACACATGGTTCTAAGTGGTAGCCTCTTACACTTTGGGCAAATTAATAACTTAGTATTCATCAATTCTTCTGAATTTATACAGCATAATAAATCATGATCGAACTCATGTTTAAGTACTTAAGATCGACCTTAAAATATATATAGTTTTGTTTACTGCCGTCTTAATTGTTGGTCTATCATGTTTCATCTGCTATTTTGTTGAAATTTTAATTTGTGCTCTCACGTAGTCATCATAGGGCACAAACTTTCATGAAGAAATATGAATGTATTTAAAATAAGTGAACATCAATTTTTTAAAAAAATCAATTTTTTTAACCTAGAAAAGAGGTGGTATGCCCACCTCTAAATCTTATCTCTTGCTTGTTCTTTTTGAGATTGTCAGAAATACTAAATCTGTTTTTTAAAGTTTTTGAAAGCATTCTGGGAAAACACAAAACCGAATGTAGCTTCTTTCTCCTCCATGGACAACTTTTTCTTGAAACAAATGACTGCTGGGTTCTGGAAGACAGAAGACTAGAAAGGTTGGGGCTCTAGGTAATTGAATATGGGAAAAGAACTGGTCGATTCTCTACTTCAGGCTTGGTGTGTCTGCGAAAACAAGTGCAACCTGCAGGGAAGGCAACAAAGAAACTAAGTTTGAGGAAAGCTTGGTTCACAGAGATTTGTGGCTGGTAAGACCTCCTGACTTCCTTCCTTAGATATTTGTTCCCTTGAATATACATGTTCTGTTGCCTTGGAATTGGCCAGGAAGGAGTTGAATGGATGGACAGAGACCTCCCTGTCCTGGAGTCCTGCAGCTTGGGACAGACTAGAAGACTGGAGAACCCATAGCTGCTTCTGTGTGTCTCAGGAGGGGAATGGAGTCACCTTGTTTGTTCTGGCCCACAGAGAGAGATGATATTTTACCTTCTACGGTTCTCAATACTGCTGGTCCCTAGGCTACTTCAGCAACTAGACCTGAATTCTCATGAGCTGACAAAGAAAAAGAACAATTCATATAGCAAGTTCCACAGTCAGAGAGGGAAAAATGAATTAGAACAAGTAGAATACACTCCAGGGAAATAGCAGTGTGGAAGATTACAATTCTAACAGAAAAATAAAAAGAGCACTTAACTGGATTCAAGTGAGATTAAAAAAAAAATCTTTGAGGCTACAAACAGATAACCCAGCCAGCCCCAATTTCTAAACCAAGATACTGAATAGATGAATTGAAGGAAATGCTTCTAAATGTGAGCTTAATAGGAAAAGCTAGGGTGACAACTGCCCTGGTTTGCCTAGAATGCCCAGTCATAGTACAAAAGCCCCATGTCATGAGGAACCTTTCAGGGAGGCAAAAAATTCAGTTTTTGGCAGTGGGTACGGAAGGTTAGGGAGGGGTAGTATCAAACTCATTTCGTGGCTCAAAAAATAACAGCTGAAAGCAACACTGTTTTTGTAGCAGATGGATATGGCATAGATTATCTGTTTCCCACAGTTGCTGTCACTGTTTTTCCTCCTGACTGCTGATGTTGGCAACTGTGATTTCTGTTCACAATAATGAATCATCCTTTGTCGCATCACTGTGAGTGCTGATGCTTAAGTGTGTTACTTAAGCATGTTGTAATCATGAGTATTAACACTCCTTTGTGGATTGACTGTTTATTTGGTATCATCTCGATACCAAGATAATGTTAATTTAACTTACAATAGTGTGAATACTGTGTTCATTTTTTTCTGAGAGTTCAGATAATAAAAATGAGAAGAGTTATAATACAAATGCCAGCATGACCTGAATATCACTGAAAAATAAGGCTAAGTGACTATGTTATCTTATTACAGATGGAAGAACACAAATAACCAGATCAGGGAGGCTAATAACCATGCACAGTTAAAAACACTGGCTACTGAGTTAGTTTGTGGGTACCATATGAAAAAACATATATTATTGTACGGTCTCTGACAACCCTGTAAAACTGAGTGAAACTACTTTTCCTTATTACAAGGTTTCAAATAAAATGTGCTGTGAAAAACAAAAGCACAAAATTTTGATAACAGATGTGTTGGCCTCTTACTGTATAGAGCTGATTCAGATCTTCCTTAAATGAGCATGTTTTCTACAGTAAAGTTATGTGTCAGATAATGGCAACAAAAACTGATTCATCTAACTTTTAAGTACTTTTATTTTTAAAAATGGAGCTTCAAATCATTTTCTAGATTTCTATAAATATTTTAATAAAACAGCAGAAGACATAAAACAAAAGTCTACTAATACTTTGTCCAAATACAAACTAGACTTGGCCTCTATCTGCACATTTGTAGAAACTGCAAATGTAAATTTAAGCAAGTTTCATTTAGTCTATATTCTTTTTTTTTTTGAGGCAGAGTCTCATGCTGTTGCCCAGGCTGTAGTGCAGCAGCACGTCTCAGCTTACTGCAGCCTCCACCTTCAGGGTTGAAGTGATTCTCCTGCCTCAACCTCCTGAGTAGCTGGGACTACAGATGCGTGCTACCACACTTGTCTAATTTTTGTATTTTTAGTAGAGACAGGCTTTCGCCATGTTGGCCAGGCTGGTCTCGAACTCCTGGCTTCAAGTGATCTGTGTGCCTTGGCTGCCCAAAGTGCTGAGATTACAGGTGAGAGCCACCATACCGAGCCTTAGTTTATAAACTTCTTGTCAATGAAAATTAAAAGATCTTACATGCAAAATGAACTGCATAGCTTGTGTACAACACTGCTTGCCTGTGATATTAAAGCTTTCATAATTAAAATTTTTGATCACTTTTCAGTTACCTCAAAATACACAGAAAAACTTGAGTTTTACTTAAAGAGATGGAAGGAGATAGCTGGCTTCCTTAGACATATGACTACAAGATGACTACTAATGGGTAGAATGTTGGGCTGTCATAAAATCATTTTCAAAATGTGAGACAAGAAGAATGTCCTTCTGTAATTTGGAATACAATGAGTGACAATGCAGAAAAGAATATAGTAAAATAGAAATTTATATGCTATATTTCCAGACTTGTTTGATGATTTTGGAAAAAACCATAGGAGTGTAAAGAAGAATGAACTGACTGTGCCTGTGTTGCTTGATGGTGTGTGTAGATTGTAACAGACCCCTAGTGAAACAAAGACACATTAAAAAAAAAGAAAGAACTACTTCAGAACTTTTTTACTACTGAAACAATAAAAATAAAAAATAAAACAGTAAGTCACTAGAACAGGGTAGCCAAGTTAGCTATGACTTTCTCAATTTCTT
This sequence comes from Alouatta palliata, assembly GCA_004027835.1. Classification (NCBI taxonomy): domain Eukaryota; kingdom Metazoa; phylum Chordata; class Mammalia; order Primates; family Atelidae; genus Alouatta; species Alouatta palliata. The sequence goes on along the minus strand of PVKV010025671.1, from coordinate 2,818 downwards.
TACTGAAACTATAACTTTAGAATCTAGCAACAATTTCACAAAATTCAAATTACTCTTGTGCTTTAAAATCATTTTCCTGAGAGAGATTTCACTTATAATAACATCCAAAGCACTTCAGAGTGTTTAAAAATGATGGACACTGTAGATATATTTAGCTTATATGATGAATTTATAGATGCAAAGATGATTGACGGAAATCTGGCCTTTAAAAGCAAGCTTGTAGAATCAAAAGTGTATGGATATCTTTTTGAAGAGCTGGAACTAATTTCTACAAGTTCAAAGACATTATTGCTAATAATTGAACTCCCATTTTATAGTCGAATGCTTGTTAAGAGTGTATTTAGCCTGATGTCATCACACTGAAATGACACCAGAATAAATGTAATGCGGGCTTGATAACAGTGGCATTGCAAATCAAAGTGCATTTTATGTTTGACTTTATTCAGTTCTACATTAAATAAAGGAAAAGGAAGCCCTAAAAATTACAGGCAACTCATCGAAGTATTATTGAAGAAGAAAGAGTAAAATTATTCTACTGTATTTGGGGACAGAAAAGAACATGTCATTGCTATTGCTATTTAATACAGGTAATATCTGTTAAATTAGTCCTGTAGTATTTATGTTCCCCTTTTAAAAAGTTTCATATTTATATGTCCTAAATATATACTACAAATTTAAATATCCAACACAGAGCCAGAAAGGAGTAAAAATAACTGCTGTATCAGAGGACAGAAAAAAACTTATTAAAATATTGTTATATTTTTGTCACATCTATTATTTAATTAGTACTACTATCAATAACTTATTGACCCCGTTAACTAGTCCTATTGTTTATATAATAGCATTTTGTCATAAAAATAAATAATACAGAATAATAAATGATTTTAAATAAATGCCTATTTCATGTTTTTATGTTAAAGTAATAAAACATATATTATTATTATGTATTGTATTATGGGTTTTGGTGTGATGCAGTTGTATTCTGTGTTGTCTATCTAAAAAGCTGGTTACTTTTAAATGAATGTTGCTGGCATAACTAACAGGAAGAAAATAAAATCAAGTATTTTTTGTACTCTAAATGATAATTTTCAGTTGGACTAAGTAGTTTAAAATAAATAATAAAATCCTATAAGAAAAACCAGGAGAACATATGTAGTACATATAAGGAAGAATTTTTAACCAACTTATTAAATCCAGAATATATATATTTAAAGTTAGACATCTGTTTAACATGAAGCATTTAAAAGTAGCTGTGTATGTGAAAAGATACTCATTGCAAAGTCAACAAAAGACTGACAAATTTGGAAAAAATTGGAACATGGGTGACAAACAGTTAATATTTAAAATTATACAGATGCTTCTCTAATGATTTAACTAGAAAAGAATGGCACAAGCAAAATAAGAATAGATGGCATCTGAAAAGGCAATTCAAAATGGTACAAATATATATGTCCAACAAGCATATAAAAAATACCCAATTCATTAGTGGTGAGTACAAAACAAAATGAGTGGGATACTGCTTTATATCTATTAAATGTCTGGCAATACTTAACATATATTACTGGTGGAGATATACGGAGAGGTGTACTCTCACATATTGTTAGTGGAAACGGGAAAATGTTATGGTCTTTTTCAAAAGCAGCATCTATTCAAATTAAAAAATACATAGATGTCTTCTAGCCCAGCAATTCCATTCCCAGGAATCCATCCAAGAGAAATAAAAATTTCAGATTAAAGTACAAGAATACCCAGTGCATCATTGTTTATTGGGACACCAAATTGGAAATAGTGGTAATGCTCATCAGTCATAGAATGATGATGTGTTCCTGCCAGGAAACATTATGGAACCATTAAAACGAATCTGCTAGAGCTATACAAGGTGCTATGGAAGGATTTCTATGATATGTTTGCAGAACATAAAAAAGCAAGGCACAGAAAGTATTTATAATGTAATTCTATTTTATAAACCAGTAATGACCAGGAATTATATATATATATATATATATATGTGGGTGTATGTGTAAACATGTTATTATATTATTAAAAATGCTTAAGGAAAAATATGAAATAATACTATGTATTCCATTTGCTATCTTTTGAGGGTAGAAAAATATGGCTGGATGTAGGGAAAAAGAGAAGAATGGGGAAAAGTCAAGCAGAATGGTAAAAATAATGCTTTAAAAGACATGTGCAGTTACATTTATGCATTTATGAAAATTACATGTGAGTAAATATGTTATGGAAGGTTTTTGTTTTTTAATAAAACTTTTTGAAAGTCAAGTTTATTAAGGTCTAACTCATACGTAGTCAAACTCATAATTTTTTGGTATACAAAAAAGAATACTAAATAAAAGCCCAAAGATTTTTGTTTTGTTTAAAATTTTTAAATACCATCATTAACATATACAGTAAAATAATATTTAGCTTTTGAGTCTTGTGATTATAAGTCCTAGGGTATTCATAATTACATATTCATAGTTGCTTTGCTCTAATAACTGATTTATTCCTAGTCAGGCTAGGAGGGCCATTGACACACACTTAACTTTAAAGTGAACAATATGTTAACACAAAATTATAGTGGAAGAGGCTTGGAGAAAACCCAATACACATAAAATTTATGCTAAAATTGCTAGATCTTGCCATCTGTCCATCTATATTTCCCTCTCCCAACCACTCTGTCAACAGGTGTGTGTATGGATTCTGAAAAAATACTAGGGATAAATTTTACTTTTGAAATTATATTGTAAAACAAACTAAATCCTAAAATAAGTGGGACATTTCAACTTTTATAACAGAAATCAAAATTTTTTTTTTTTTT
>PVKV010025670.1:0-29235 GCA_004027835.1 Alouatta palliata | reverse complement strand
TGACACCTTACACCAAAATTAACTCCAGATGGATTAAAGACTTAAACATAAGACCTAACACCATAAAAACCCTAGAAGAAAATCTAGGCAAAAGCATTCAGGACATAGGCGTAGGCAAGGACTTCATGACCAAAACATCAAAAGCATTGGCAACAAAAGCCAAAATAGACAAATGGGACCTAATCAAACTCCACAGCTTCTGCATAGCAAAAGAAACAGTCATTAGAGTGAATCGGCAACCAACAGAATGGGAAAAAATTTTTGCAGTCTTCCCATCTGACAAAGGGCTATAGATGTCTTAGAAGCAACTCTGCCATCAAGTTTTAGATTAAAAAAAAAAAGTATAAAAGTTTTGAAGACTTCAAATATTCTGACATAATGTTAATACTCAATTGTATGTGACACTGATATTTTGAGGATTAATCAGATGTTAGAAGAATCTGGAGTGTCTAATAATTAGACTTCTACTGTGTTTTAATGGATGCCAGATTTTTGGAACAAGATAGAAATTCAAACTGTGTTCACTCTTCTACACACTTTGAATATAAGAGAAAAAATAAACAGGTAAGGTCCAAGAAGGGAGTAGTAAATCATCACTATCTGTGAGCTGCACATATCAAAAATATTTTTGAAGAATTCCGAAGGAAAGACAGATACTGTAATACATTCTTGGGAATGCTGAGGATATGGAATGCATAGCTTTTAGCCAAGTGGACTTTCCAGCCTTGATCCACCCATACAAGTCTCTGACACCACATGATATTCAGAAGAGGAAGTAAAGACTAAGTCCAGGGGCCCCATCATTCATAAACTTTTCCTTCCTACATACATGCATACATCCACATTCTACCAACACCACTCACAAAAACAGCCACAAAGTTTGCATAATTCTGGGCCATAGAAAATGTGCAGAGAGTTCCTAGGACACATTGATGCTTCATCTCTTCTAATCCAAATGACATAATGAGAGCTTTAGGTTAAGTCAGGATGTAAGATCCATCAAGAACTGACTTTGGAAGTCAATTTTAGTGCCCATGGAAACAATAAAAAGCTGTACAGATAGAGTATCTCTTATTCAAAATGCTTTGGGACCAGAAGTGTCTCACACTGAACATTTTTTGGGGTTGTGGAATATTTGCATATACATAATAAAATATCCTGGGGATGGAAACCAAGTCTAAAAACAAAATTTATGTTTTTTATGTACATTAAACATACAGCCTAAAGGTAATTTTATATAATATCTTAAATAATTTTGTGCATAAAACAAACTTCTGACTGCAGCATATCACAGGGGGTCAAGTGTGTGGGGTCTTCCACTTGTGGCATAATGTTAGCCCTCAAAACGTTTTAGATTTTTGAACATTTCACATTTTGAATTTTTAGATTAGGGATGCTTAACTTGTATGTATTATTTACTTCTCCATTCAAATTTAAATATCCAAGGGCTTTGACTTCATCTGTCATATGGCAAAATTAACATTAAAATTATCTCATATCTAAAACAACATTCTTTCCAAAGGTTTTTTTTTTTTGTGTGTGTGTTACATTCTAGGAACTGAGCATGTAATTATAATAAATCCAAAACAAGTGAAACAGTTTCACACAGATAATTGTAATTGCTTAACTGTAATAATGTTTACCAATTTTATAGACGAGGAAGCTAAAACTCAAAGAGCTTATGTTTAGTAAGTCACAAAGGTTGAATTAGAATCCAGTTCTTTAGGCTCCTAATTTGGTATATTTATTTTTCTACCAGTCTTTCTGCAATGTTATAAAATAGAAAGTGACTGAGTTGTTTCTACTTGTGATTTCATAATATAGTGTTTAACCTGTCATTTTTCACTAGAGGACAAAGGTTTTTGTGCTTTTATTATTCCACATTATGATTTTTCCACGCTGCAAGAAACTATCAGACATTTCCTGATAAAACCATTAATTTTTCTTACTATCATAATCTCCAATAAGTTTTTACTTTATAACATGTTACGTAGAAAAATAGTTCGTAAGGTTTCTACAAGCATATACATTAGGAAATAGATACTCGATCACAGAAAAAGTCTCATGTGTGAACTAAAAAGAGAAATCTAACAATAAATCAAAAGTTCATTGTTACGCATTTTTTAGCATTTTAAAATATTTTATGTGAATCTGTGTGTCCCAGTTCGTTTAAAGGAAACAGTTTGTCTTATGGTTCCTTAGTCTTTACAAATCATTAGAGATGCTGTTATATACATAATTGATAGATGAGATTTATAGATATATGTGAAACATAACGTGACCTGCGGTCCAGATACCAGCCACACACACAAGGCAGGAGCTCTCTATTTTAAATGCATTCAGTTACCTGGCATTTGCTACTTTCTGATTTCTTTTGCTTTAGTCTCCCTCAACTTGTGCCAAGAATTTATTCAGCAGGGTCCAGAGTTTTCCGTGAGGATGCACTTATCCCTTGGGAACACGTGACTTTATATCCATACAAAATTTTTAGTGTATTATTTCACTGCCTTTAGAAGGACAACATTTGGTAAAATGATCTAGAGAAACTGAAATGATTATAAGTCTAAAAATTCAATATGTGTTCCAGAGTTGTAGATTGAGTCAAAAAGAGTGAGGAGAGAATATTTAAGTCACTTAATTTTATCTGTATTAATTTCTTAACTCCCTTGCTTCACCCACTGGCTCTCTCTGGCTTTTGTTCTGATTTCTTTTGTGAAATTCACAAAAGGAACATCAGCATCATGTACACTATGACGTGGTGACTACAGGTGGCAAAATACAGGATTCTTGGAATTGCTGAGAGAGTGGATGTAAAGGAGTCTCACCATAAAAATGACAAGTTTATGATGCAGTGCATATGTTAATTAGGTAGATGTATTCATCTATCAGCATATTTACTTCAAAACGATATGTCATACATGGCAAACACATAAACTTTTATTTGTCAATTATAAAATGAAAATAAGTAAATAAAATGCCTTGAAGCTCACTTAGATGGCTTGGGTAAAAATGCCTTTCAATCGTCGAATTCACTGCTGGTTTTTATTTTCTCAAGCTGAATAGCAGGCCACCTACTAATGGAAACCAATTTGCTTATTAGCTTGGAAGTCATATTAAATTTGGAATTTCACTGAATCATTTTTTTGAATGACCAAAGCTGCTTCTGTGGCACACAGGAAACTGGGTCAAGGCTGAATACTACATTCTTCTATATATCCTTTTGCAAGTAGTTTGATGTTTTCTCTCTCTTTCTTTCAGGGGCTTCTTATGTGATCTCAAACCATTTCCTTTTAATTTACAATTTTATATTTGACCATCTAAGTATGAATCATGGATGTATGTTGCATATATTCCTGTTTCATAGACATTCATTAAAGACTATATAATAGCAAAACATGGACAGAATGTGCCATCATAAAGTATTATTTGACAAGCATCTGTACACTATCAATGATGCATTTGTTGCCAGTTTGATGCAGAGTTAAGCTGTAATGACTTGGACTAATGAGGTTCCCCACAGTTAAAATGTTTAGTAACTACTTTTCAGAAGAAAGAATATTAGTCACACTTTTTCTGACCAACTCTAAGAGTCTAGAGTTTTTTAATTTTTCAAATGAAAGTTAAAATTTAATCTGGACCTAGAGGGAATCTATTCATGCTTGTCCTCTTGCAACCCTTAAACTGCCTCCTCTGTTGTCACTGACAACCTAATGAAGAGAAAGGTCTTTTTAAAGGTAATAATGCTGAAATTTATTATAACTCTTTCTTTGCAATATTAAATGATAGCATTAGAATATTTTGTTTTTATATGCCATTTTTCTTTTCTGGAGCCTAAATGTGTTGCTTCATTACAATCTCTCCCATCCATTACTATACAAGCATTGTAAAGTAGATGAGCAAATAAACATTACTCTCTTCAACATCTAGGGTAAAATAAGCACTTTCTTTAAGTGGCTTGTCAGAACCACAGTCACTTAGTTGTCAAGTTTGTATTGAAAAACAACAACATGATTTCCATTTCTGTGGTTGTCAATTAAACTGTGTAACCTAGTAATTGAAGCCTCAGTTTGTATAGAAACTTGTTAAATGGGCTAACAAGACTTGGCAAAGAACTTCCTACTCTCCATAATATCCATGTTAGGAGACTTGGATCTATTAGCAAGGCATATTATTATGAAATTTATCTCTTATCATGCTTATTTTGCTACAGTGTCAATCCTGTTTACAAATCTAGAGGAGCTTGTAATGATTCTGGCCTCTTAGGAAACTATATACTGGTGCACTTTTTTTTTTTTACAGTATCTCATGGCATACTATTTTATTCTCCATGATCACACATCACTCACATCATAGTGTTTAATGGTATTAATTGTTTGCTTGTCTATTCAAATTTGAAGGTCTGATCTAATATCTAGCACCCTATTCCCAGTAGCTAGCCTGGATCACATATGCTGCTCACTAAGTGTATTGATGAACAAATAAAAATAACCCAACATTCTGGAGAGTAGACTGTAAGTTTTATGTAGGTGAGAACAGAGTCTGGCTTTATCCCCTCAGGCTCTTCCTCAGTAACTTGTACATAGTACATATTTGATAAAATTCTATTGCGTTTATTTCACACATATCCACAAAGAGGTAGTTTTGACCATGCCATGCTTTGCTTTCCCTCCAAATCTCAAAACTTGTAGTATCCAGTTTTCCTGTGATTACTGAAGGATTTGGAGGTTCAGATGAATATAGTATTGGCGTTGTCAGAGTTGTTTCACAGAAAAGACAACTAAAGAGAAATGGCTCTTTGATGTTTGTTTACAAAAGGTCAGCAATATCCTCCTCTCTGATCTTCCAGGACTGAACATATCATCATTTTAAGTGGCTTTTGTCTACTTCTGTTCTGTAAGTGTATGTTCACTTGCATGCCTGGACAAAGACTCATGGTTATTGTTTAATCACTAGGCAGGCTGTATGGTCAAACATGACAGGCAAATTATTCTTTGTAGAATGATCATTGTATATAAACCAAAAATATTCCTTTATGGTGGGTTTTCATAAAGTCTTCTATATAAAATGCTTTCTTATTTCTGAATGATAGCATCCATTCAGATAAGATATTCACAGAGGATTTTTTCATTGTCGCTTCACCAGCCAGAGACGTCCATGGCCAGTAATATCTCTGCTTGAGTTTTGCTTGCACCTGCTGGGTTTTGTTTCACGCATTTGGCCTGGCAGACTGCACTTAGCTCATGCTAGCGGCCTGGATCTAATGTCTACCAAAGGCAAGCCAGACATGTTGGCTGCTGTTGCGGGGCAGGCAGCTCCAGGTGCTGGCTCTGTGTGAGACTGCAGCTGGACCAGGCGTACTGCAAGCAGTTTCTGCCTTGAGTGCTGATGTTTGGATGAGGGGAATGCAATGGGACCTGAAAAACTCATAGACACCAGGAACCATGGAGCCACAAAGGGGGTGTTACAGCATGTTACCACTCTGTCTTGGGGAGTCCTGAGGTCTGGGACCCAGAAGGGTCACAGCTCATTTGTGTTACAGTTCATTGGTTCCTGCCATCCATGCACTTCAGTGAATAGCAGTGTTTCCCAGCTTGTTTGGTCCCACTGCACCGCTCCACTCACTACTCCTGAGCTAGTCCAGTTCTGCCACTGCTTCCCGTTATGTAAGGTGGTCACCAGACACCAGCAGAGGGCAGAAGGGCTACAGTGTTGCAGCTCGTTTCACACCCACTGGCGGATCCCTTGTCCTGTATCCAAGAACGACGACGTTATGCGGACAACTGGAGAGTGAGCAAAGTGTAGAACGGTTTTATTGAATGACAGAAGAGCTTTCAGCATACAGGGAACCTGAACTGGGTAGCTCCTACCTGAAGGCAGATAGTCCCCCTCTATGGCTGAGTCTGGGGATTTCACAGGCTTATAATGGAGAAGGTGTGGGCTGAAGGGAGCCTTGGAAAAGGCAACATTCAATTGGTTAGAAAGCACTATTTAGAAAGAACCAGTCAGGAAAGAGTGGATGAACAGGAACAGAAGTTCTCATTATGGTTGCAGACTCCATCCTAAACTGGCAACCCTGTTTTCAGGCTTCAGGCTGATTTTGGCTTAAAGGTCAGGTTTCATGGGGACCCACTCCATCTGCCTGGGAATTTGCTTCTTGCTGCTGTTAATATTACTTGTTAGATATGATTATAGTGAATTTCAAGGGACAATCTAGGTCACTGATCATATTGTACATTTGCTGCTTAAACTACTTCCAGAGACATAAATTATAAACATATAATATAGACATATGTGTGTGTGTGTTTGTATGAGTATACATGAAGGCATGTGCATATGTGGGTATGTATATGTATATAATCTTATTCTCTGAATAAGGTATTCTTTGAATAAAGTGACTATGAGAACAGTTTACCTAAATTTGCAGAGAAAATTTGGGTCATAAAGGCAAAGGACAATGATGAGCATACACTGTGTGTTCTATGAAAGGCATCACCTATAGTAAGATATTCTGAATTTGACACATACGTTATAAGATAAACTTTTAAAAAAGGGCATGCTATGAAGCTGTTTGTCACAAATATTATGTATATCTTAAATAGTTGAAATAGATAATTTTCATTTTCATTTGCACACTTGCTGTCTTCTTCCAGTAATAACCAACTGTAGAGGAGTAGCCAAGACATGCAAGAGGAAGAAGTCTTCTGAAGACACTGAGAACACTACTGGAAATGGCATTCTGACTCTCTACTATACACAGGAAACAGAAATTTGAGGAAGATTAAATCTTCTCTCCAGAAAATTTCCTTTTGATAATATATTTTTTTGTGTAAAATTCAATAGGCTGTTATCAGCATAACTTTTTAGCAAAATATTGTCTTTAATTCCAATCTTGTTAACTTTTCTATCCTCAGAAAGTATATTTCATATATTATTGTATTATATCCTGTATATATTTTTAAAGTATTTTTTCTTTTGTGTTTTCAGTTTATCCCTATACAAATTTAAATATGGGAAGACTATCATATTTTGGAAGAAACTGCATGAATATAGCATAAATATTTATATAAAATTTACATTAAAATGTAGCATGGTTTTTCTATTTGTAGGTTTCATTTTACATTTGATAATGTTGAAGTCACCAATTTGGCCTGTTTTTTTATATAGGAAGAAGGCCTCAATGAGAATTCCAGAGATCTCAAACTTAAACAGATGTATTGATTTTCAAGGTTTCACTCCACAGGAAGTAGACTTAATCTCAATGCCAAGAAAAAGCAATTTAAAAAGTAGAAACACGAAATTTTTTAGCTTTCTTGAAAATTTAAGACAACACTAAATAATCTTTGAGTGCTTAATGCAAGAAAAAAATCTGGTTTCTTGCTCTCTAAAACTTACTTCCATCATCTATAAGACAGGGATAGCAATAATTTCTGCTAGTTAAGGATGTTATGAGGATCTAAGTGGGATAGTGCATTTAAAGTACTTACACAAAGGCCTAGCACATGTTCAGTATGTAATAAATGGTGGTATTTTTATTATAAGTCAGGAGGCTTATTTATCTTCTCTTTTCTAGGTTATATATTTTAAAGTAACTTTGCTTGCTTACATACAACAAAAGGTCCCAGTTTAAGTGTCCAGTAGAATAAATTTTGACAAATATATCCTCTGTGCAACCACCACCACAATAAAAGTATGAAAACTTTTATCACTTCAAAAAATTATTTCTGCTTTTTTCAGCCTCTTGATCTTCTTTTAGAAATATAGGTTACTTTGGCTTTTTCTAGAATTTCATACAAATGGAATTCTACAATGTGTACCTTTTTGTTGCTTTCTTTCATTCAGCATGTTTTAAAATTTGACAACAATTCACATATCCTAAAGTTCTTCCTTTTTATTGTTCAGCAATATTCCATTATTTTAATATATCATAGTTCCTTATCCATTAATTCACTTATGGACATATGGGCTGCTTTTCATTTTTGGTTATGGTAAATAAAGTTGTTACGAACATTTTCACACAAATAATTTTTGTGTAAATATATTTTAATCTGTCTGTTGTAACTATCTAAAAGTAGACTTTCTGTGTCATATGGTAATAGTTCAGCTTTATAGGAAATAACCAGTGTTCCAAGTGACTGCACAATTTTTCATCCGTATCCACAATGGATGAAAATCCAAATTTTTCTACATCTTTACCAACACTTAATATTGCTGGTATGATTTTTTACTGGCATTCTAGTGGTTATGTAATGGCATCTCATTACAATTTATTAAAATTATATAAAAGCTTTCTTGGTTATTGAGCATCTGTTCCTGTGCTTGCTGATCATTTTTATACTTTGTATGTAAAATATTTGTTCAAATCTGTTACCTACATTTATTGGATTGTCCTTTTATTGTTGAATTATAAGAATTCATTATTTATTCTGGATACCAGTTTTTTTCAGATGTATGTATATTTTCTCCCAATCTGGACTAGGCATTTTTATTTTAGGGAGAATCTCTTTTGAAAAGAAGAAATTTGTTGTATTAGGCTGTTTTCATGTCGCTAATAAAGACATACCTGAAAGTGGGTTGAAAAAACAGTTTAATGAACTTACACTCCATGTGGCTAGGGAGACCTCACAATCATGGTGGAAGGTGAAAGGCACATCTCGCATGGCAGCAGACAAGAGAAGAGAGCTTGGGCAGGGAAACTCCCCCTTAAATAATCATCAGATCTGTGAGACTTATTCACTATCTTGAGAATAGCACAGGAAAGACTTGACCCATTATTCAATTACCTCCCACTGGGTTCCTCCCAAGATGACATTTGGGTGGGAACACAGCCAAACCATATCATTTATGTTTTGGTAATCCCAAAATTATTTATTTATTTTTTTATAGTTCATGATTTGGGGCATTCTTATCTAAAAATTACCAATAACAAAATCACAGAGATTTTAGATGTTTTTTTTCCTTTTATGCTCTTTTAAGAAGTGAAATACGTTTAACATCTCTGCTTGATTGGTTTCTATGCCTATTCTTATAGCAACATAATATAATAAGGCTATTTATTAGAATAGCCTTTTTACAGTTCTCCAGCCTAGGCAATATGGTGAGACTCCATCTTTACAAAATATTTATTAGAATAGCCTTATTAAAGTTTTTCAGCCTGGGCAATATGGTGAGACTCCATCTTTACAAAATATAGGAAAAACTATCTGGGTTCATGTCTGCAGTCTCAGCACTTGGGAGCCTGAAGTGGGAAGATTGCCTGAACCCAGGAGGTTGAGGCTGCAGTTAGCAGAGATCACTCCACTGCATATCAGCCTGGGTGACAAAGCAAGACCCTGTCTCAAAAAGAAAACAAAAAAAGTCTTGAAATAAAGTCTTTAAATGTGTCTTTTATTTTCAAAATTGTTTTGGCTATTAAAGATTCTTTTCATTTCATTCTTAAAATTTATGATTGATTCATATTTTTTAGTTATAATGCACATATTTTTTAGTTATAATGTGTTTTTTTACGTGTACACATTACGCAATGACCAAATCTGGGTAATTAACATATCCATCACCTTAAACATCATTTCCTTGTAATGAAAACATTAAAGAACTTGCACCAGTTATTTTGAAATATACAATACACTATTGTTAAGTCCAGTCATCATAATGTACAATAGGACAATTGAAATTTTTCTAACTGTAACTTTGTATCGATTGACCAATCTCTCCCCATTCCCACCACCTCTTTATTCTCCCAATCCTCTAGTAACCACTATTCTACTGTCTATTTCTAAGAGAACAAATTCTGTATTCTACATATAAATATGTGAAGTGAGATAATGAGATATTTGTCACTTTAAAATCAATATGACAATTTTTACTGAAACTAAACCAAAACAAAACAAAACAAAGAAAACCCCTGGATATTGTGGCTAGTATTGTATTGATTCTTTAGATAAATTTTAGGATAATATAAAAATATTGTGTTTTCCAATTTATGAGCTTGGTATATCTCACCATCTGTTCACCTCTTTTGCAATTTCTCACAGCAGAATATCATATGTTTCAATTGTACATGTCTTGTATATATTTTGCTAAATTCATTCGTATTTCATGTTTTTAGTGCTATTGTAAATGCATTTTAGAATTTTTGTTTCATGTATTATTTGCCAGTATATAGAATTATAATTGCATTGACCTTGTACTTTGCAACCTTAATAAATTCATAATTTTGTGTATGTTTAATAAATCCTTGGAATTCTTTCCATAAGAAATCATGCCCTCTGCAAGTAAATTTGTTTTTCTTTTCTAATGTCGATCACTTTTCTTTCCTCTTTGCTTTATTTCACTAACATAAAATCCAATCAACTATTGACTAACAGTTGTAAATGCAAACTTCTTTGCCTTTTTACTAACTTTAGGAGGAATACATTCAGAGTTTCTTCTTCAGTATCATTTTAACTGTAAGGTTTTCATAGATACTCTTTACAAGATTGCAATGACCTGCTTATATTACGCTCTTTCTGGTTGTTTCAACATGAATATGTACATAATTTTGTTAAATGCTTTTCTAGCATCTATTTAAATGACTATATGTTTTTTCTATATTATTATATTAGTATAATAAAGGTATAAAAATGCTTTGGATAGAATCAAAATAGAAATGGGCACTACTGAAAGACATTTGTATTCAGGTGACAAGGATTTTAGTTTGTTTTATGAGTGATTTCAGATAGATTTTATAGCTAGCCACACCAGTACTTCCTAATAGAGCATTGGGATGTAAGGAACAAAGAATTGTTAATAATGACTTCCAAGTTCTAAATAGTTCAATGATGACTTTAAGGTACTGAGTGTGGATGAAGAGTCACTTACTGAAATAAAGAAGACCTAGAGTACATTAAATTTTGGCAGGACATGATAAATCTTAGACACTTATGAGGATCTAAGAGGAATAATTAACCTCCAAGTTAAATAAATGGCTGGAGCTGAGAGCAGAGGTCTGAGATTGAATTCACATTTAAGACATACAGAATATGGCTGATTTTCTAAAAATTTATTTTTAATTGATAATAGTTGTACATGTTCATGGGGTACATAATGATATTTCAAAATATATCATGTACAGTAATCAGATCAGGATAATTAGCATATCCATAATCTCAAGCATTTGTCATTTCTCTGGGATGGAAATGTTCAATATCTCCTTTCAGGTTATTTGAAACTATATGTTATTTTTAACTATCATTACCCTACAGTGATAAAGACCACCAGAACTTTTTTCTCCTATGTAGTTGTAATTTTGCATTCTTAACAAATCTTTCTATCCCTCCCTTCTTCCTACCTTTCTCAGACTCTAGTATTTTCTGTTCTATTTTTTACTTCTATGAGATCAACTTTTTAGCAGCTAGTATTTAAAACCAATAACTTTCTAAGCCTTTCCTTCTGTCTCTAGGGCTTTAACTCTTCCATTTTTAATGTTATCATATAGCTGGCATATAAAGCCAGGTAAAGAGCCTAAGGTGAAAATGTAGAAAATGAACAAAGAAGGGCTTGGGACAAAGCCTTGAGAGACTCAACATTTAGGAGTCCAGTCAAGAAGAGGAATCATCAAAGGACACTGTGGTATTACAAAATCCATGAGAAGTAACTTTCACAAAAGCAAGGTGTGATTGTTCTACTGTGTCAAATGCTTCCTAGAAGGCAAATAAGGATAGGATTGAAAAGTTTCCTAAACTCTCTTAGTTAGCTCTCTTAAGCTATACCTTTTGCAATCCTCTTGAAGGATCTTTGGCATTTAATATTTTAAATCCAGGATCTGTAACAGAGACAAGTGCATTGTTTTCCTTATGGCATTAAAAAAATTCCAAGTAGCACGGTTTTTGGATTATGATAATTATATGCCATGTTAACTTAATAATATTAAAAAAGAGTCTTCAAACTGCTACATAACTATGTAATGGTATATCTAATCTATTCTGTTTACTGAAAGGTATTTTGTGGGTGATATTCAAAACTGAACATTTATATAACTCTTTTCTGGGAGGAATTAAATATGTGATGGCAAAAATACTGATGCACAGAAAAGAACACTTTTAATTAAGATAAATTTAGAAAACTGAATAAATCAATAAAAGATTTACAATTTCATGTATCATATTTATTTATTCCCTGTATTGTGGGAACCTAAAATCTAATTTTTCTTCTGTAACGAATACATTTTAAATCAGTCATGAAAATTCAAAGTGAGAGTCAATCCAAAAAACACCATAGTGTAGCAGAGAGCTTTATATTATAAATGAATATTCAAGTACTCTATCTTCTGCTCTATGTTCAAAATATTCAGACTCCCTAGAGCCATAATTTTAAATCCCACATAATTGACTCGGCTCTTTATCTTTTCACAGATAGATACAGAGTACAAGCAGTTTTAGTGTCCAGGAGGCTGGTATTTGTGAAAGTTTAAATATTCTATAAAGGTTTAATTTACTTAAAGATGAATTGACAGTCATTTTACTAGACATTACACTGGTTTCAGTGTTTCTGTTTCAAAAATAAAAGGCATTAGCACCTTGTAAACTATATCCTCAAAGCTCCTGATTTTCAGTGTCTCATGTGTCATATGAATCAAGGTAAATAGATTAAAGCTTTAGAATTATTTTTTCCTGAAAAGAAAAGGCATGTACTAATGGCAGTTCTTATTGATCTCTCTATATTTGTCTTACTAATTTAATGGTGTCTTTTTATAATCTATAACTACCCTCTTAGGTCCTACAGGGACAACCTTGGATTGCTTATGTGGTAATATTTGACAAATACTGGAAATTCTGATTAGAATATAAAATATAGGACTTTTATGAGCCCCTTTAGCAATATTATGTAACTAGTATTTTCCAGAGGCCTCATCAACTTGCTGATATATTTAGAATAAAAAATAATGCTCTGGGGAAAATTGTTTCTCTACACCCAGACAAAATACATCTGAGACCAGTTGTGTGAATTTTTTTCTCAAACCAATTAATTCTCTAACACCAGCTAGTATTCTGCAATTTGATTGCATTTGACACCATCTAGTTGGATTTTGCATCAGATTCCATAATTAAGGGCTTGGTCTCACAAGACACTCCCACTTCAAGACTAAACACAAATCTAGGCCTCCCATTCTTCTGACAAATCATCTGTAGGGAGGGTCCCTGTGACCTCCTCCTCAGGTTTGACACTTTGTTAGAATGGCTCACAGAATTTAGCGGAACACTTATGTGTTCTGGTTTATTATAAAAGATACAAATGAACAGCCAGATGTAAAGGTACCTAGAAACAGTTAGATGAAGGCTCCCAAGAACATGAGTTGCTCTCTCCTTGGTGTTGGTGTGCACCACTCTCCCAGCATGTGGACGCATTCACCAACTGGAAAGATTATCAAATTTCATAGTTTGAGAGGTTTTATACAGCTTAATCTCCAGTCCCTACTCCTTCCCACTCTATTCTCTGGTTGGTGGTGAGTGAGGGTGGATTCAGCCTCCAATCACTTGGTCCATCTTCTAATCACTTGGTTTTTTTTGGTGAGTAGCCCCATCCTGAGGATATCTGGGGCCCTACACAAAACCATCTTATTAGCATAAACTCAATGGTGATCAAAAGGAGCTTATTATGAATTAAAAAAAGACACTCCTGTCACTCAGGAAGTTTCAAGGGTTTTAGGAGCTGTGCTAGGAACTGAGAAAAAAATACCAAGTGTATTTCTTATTAAATCACAAATGGCTAATTGGTATCGGCTGTTATTTTCTTGGTATTTCTCTTGTTTGTTTATTCACTTACTTTCCCCATGGTCAGTCTTCCAAAATTGAATTGACAGAAAATGGGCTTCTTTTTGCTTTCAAGTGGATGATTCCCAAAGTGTTTCATGGTAAATGTAGTCTGTCAAATTTCATAGATCTTCTTGGTTTCTGTGCAGTAAATGTTAACATATGGCACCGCAATCATATTTTTTTTTTTTTGAGATGGATTCTGGCTCTGTCCCCCAGGCTGGAGTGCAATGGTGTGATCTCAGCTCACTGCAACCTCTGACTCCCAGATTCAAGTGATTCTCCTGTCTCGGCCTCCTAAGTAATTGGGATTACAGGTGCACATCACCATGCCTGCCTAATTTTTGTATTTTCAGTAGAAATGGGGTTTCACCATGTTGGTCTGGCTGGTCTAAAATCCTGGCCTTCATGATCCACCTGCCTTTGCCTCCCAAAGTGCTGGGATTACAAGTGTGAGCCACTGCACCCGGCCCACAATCACTTTTTGAAGATACATGTGACTCTTGAAGAATTCATGTACCGATCTCCCCTCCAATGGAAGCCCCTAACTGGATATCCTCTGGTTATCTCCACCACATGCAAAGGACTGTCAGCCTCCCTGCTAGGCATAAGCCAAAGAAAAATCATCCATTTCTACTTTCTGCTGATTGATACTGGTGCTCTCTTGTTATTGTGGTACTTTTGTTTGTTTTGTTTGTGTTTGTGATTTTAGCTTTCTCTAGGAAATTAAACATTTTCTGGTTCAAAATTTTAGGTTTGATGTCAACCTAACATAAGTTTGGTTATGATTTTTTTAAATCTAAGACATGTTGTCCTATATGCTAAGCATTTCAACAGATAAATATAGACTTCAGAAAAACCAATGGAAGGTCATAAATTGGAAAACATAATAATACAAACTTAAGAAGTTACTGTATAGGTTTAAATTCAAGAGTTCAATAAAAAATATCTAAAATGAAATACAGAAATTAAAGGATTAAAAAAAGAAACATCAGAGAGTGAAGTGTAAAGACAAGTAGAACACACTAAAATGTAAAATTAGACCAGCCTGGCCAACATGGCAAAACCCTATCTCTCCTAAAAGTACGAAAATTAGCCAGGTGTGGTGGCACATGGTGCCTGTAATCCCTGCTACTGTGGCGGGTGAAGCAAGAGGATCACTTGAACCTGGAAGGGATAGACTGCAGTGACCTGAGACTGTGCCATTGCACTCCAGCCAGGGCAACAGAACGAGACTCCATCTCAAAAAAAAAGTAACATTAATATTATTAGCTTCATAGAGAAAGAGAGAATGGAACTGAGAAATATTGAAATGATGAAAACTTAATTTTAAAAAATGTAAGAAAAGACATCCATCTACAAATTCAGTAAGATCAGTAACTTTAAACTGGATAAATATAAGGAAAATTACGCCTAGGCACTTCATAATCATTCTGTTAAAAATAAAGATGAAGAAAAACATCTTATAAACAGCCAGATAAAAAATATAAATATCCAAGAAACAATAGAAACTATAAAATACAAAGGAATGTAAAGACATCTTTAAAGTTTTGGGATGAGGGTGAGGGTAACTGCCAACTAATGCTCTCTATATAGCCCCCACACCAAACATTATTCAAACATAAGTGTGTATTAATTATCTATTGTTCCATAAGAAACTACCATAAAACTTGGCAATTTGGGGTGGCCCACATCTATAATCCCAGCACACTGGGAGGCCCAGGAGGGAAGATCACCTGAGGTCAGGAGTTCAAGACCAGCCTGACCAACATGATGAAACCCTGTCTCTACTAAAAATACAAGAAATTAGCTGGGCGTAGTGCACCTATAATCCCAGCTACTTGGGAGACTGAGGCAGGAGATTCGCTTGAACCCAGGAGGCAAAGGTTGCAGTAGGCTGAGATCATGCCACTGCGCTCCAGCCTGGACGATACAGCAACACTCCATCTCAAAAAAAAAAAAAAAAAAAAAAAAAAAAGAAAGAAAAAAGAAAAAGAAAGCAAAAGAAAATAAATTAAAAATTATCACAAAACTTGGTAGCTTACAGTAATACAGATTTTTTTCTTATAATAATTATGGTTCAGAAATTTAGGTAGTGTAGCTGGATTCTCATTCAGTGTCTCTTATATGCTGCCGTCTTATTTTAAAGCTCCATTAGGGAGAGTTCTGCTTTGAAATTCACTCACCTATTTTTGGCAGTATTCAGTTTTCAGGGCCTATCATAACTGAAGGCCTCAGTTACTCACTTGGTGATAATCAGAGTTTGCCCAACACAGCAGCTTGCTTAATCACAGCTAGCAAGAGAGGGGCCATCTAAAATGTCTACCAAATAGGGAAACATAAAGACTTTGTCATCACCTCGTCCCCACCCCACAAAAATGGGAGAATTGGTTAAATTATAGGTAAAAAATAGAGCATAATGCCTTTTGAATTACAAATAATAAAACAATCTAAAAGAAGTTTTAGAATAAAAATAGTAAAAATGTTTCAAAACATAAGGTAAGAAATGGAGTTAATGAGATCAGGGAAGAACCTTATGAGAGAAGAGAGCAACTATCTGTTTCTGAATAAAAATTATCTTTTGATTGAATAAATCAAGTATTGTTTTAGACATTTTATATAAATTATCTTTATGGTGAGCAAACACACTTAGGAATGAATGGAACATAGATAGACATAAGGTCTATAAAAGAATAATGATATAAATTTTGGATTAACTTGAAGATGTGTGAAAGTTGTATTAAAATGATCTGAAACTGAGTACCTTAGAGTAATATTAAATGTTAAAGAAACCAAATAATATTACATTTCATTCATGAAAAGTAAAATAGTGATTATTTTTAATGCATAACTCAAGAATTTTGAGATTAAATTGACCTGAAAAAAGTTGGCAAGCCATATGAAGTTGATTTAATTATTTATGAAGTGCCTATATTTAGGCTAGACATAAAACTGCATATAGAAAACATGAGAGAACAGCAATTTAATAAACAAATGATCAAATGAGAGAATTCATCTTATTTCCTGTCGCCTCGAGAAATAACTTAAAACAATATTTAAAGATGTTCTGCAGTGCCAATAGCAATTACCTTCGTTTTTTAAATGCTATTTCAGTTGGATTTGTCTGGTCAATCAACACAGTACTCCCTCTGCCATTTAACCATCCATTTCATGATTCATCAAATATTTATTGAATGTCAGAAACCATTTTTAATCATTTTCTTGTTCACCAGTATTGAACTTAATCTGTCTTATTGTGACTCGGAATCCCTTCTTGTGTATCATCAAGAGAAAAACCAAAGACTACTTAAACAGATTAAAAAATTATATTATCTCTATTTTATCTCTCCATATATTGTATCCATAACTATGTTTAAATATTTTTACTTCCAAAATGAGGAACCCTATTTTAAGTGTCATATTTTTAAAGCTGGGTATTCGGCTAAATCTAAAGTGAAATTCATAGATTAGGTGTGTTTTATGGACTGTTGGAATCAACTCATCCCCAAGTTCATGTATTATCTAGAATGATTGTTAAGAGTCTTTGAAGAAGTGTTTATATACAGATGCTTATGAAAGAAAATTTCTGCTTCTATTTCTGGCCAATGTAACTAGGTTAGAGTCTTAGACAGTTTGAAGAAGCAGGCCACAGGGTAATAGTGTGTGGTCAGACAAGATTTTCTAAGACATACATAATTCAGCTTTAGATTTGGCAGGAAAGCTGTTATGTGGCCTCCTGGATAGCTGAAATTGCCTCAGCAAAGGTACACAAATAAAAATATTTTTTAAAAAAGAAACAGCATGTAGTTGAGGAAGAAAAGTTTGTGTTAGAAGTTAGATATCCTTTAATAGTAAGAGGAGAAAAATAATCTCTGGAAATACTGTTTACTGCATCCTAGACTTTATTTATATCTTGCTACCTGAGTTAACATGGATTATAGAAAGATGCTCTGCAGAACAGCAGATTGATTAAAATGACACAAGAGTGAAGAGAGGAAATCTAATTAGGAAACAACTGAAAAAAAATCCAGATAAAGTTGTTAGGGTTTGAGTAACATTGTTTCATTAAAGATGGAGGGAGTGAGACTGGAGGGATATCAAATATATAGAAAAGTTAGGATTTAGTTACAGATTAGAGGAACAGGGGTATTTCAATAAAGTTTTTTTCTTGGATAACTGAGTATCAGTAGGGGTCAATACAGGAAAACATTAAGAAGGAGGATTTTATGCTGAGTAAATATATGTTTCAAACATTTGGGAGTTTGAAGATGATTGTTTTATAAGAAATCTGAAACATGAAAGAAAGAAGTCTATACTAAAGACACAAATCTTAAAGATCTTGAGAATCATCACCCGAAGCTGTGAATGTAAATATGGCCACCATTAGAATATGAGGAGAATAGAAGACTACCTGAGGAATTCTACAGGAGGCTCACATATTAGTGGTAGAGTATATGGAAAAGTATCCATTAAGGAGGTAATAAAGGAATGAGTAGAAATGTAGAAGGGGAAGAATATAAGATATCATCATAGAAGCCAATAGATCTTTAAGGAATATGAGAGGTTTAACTGTGTCAAATGTTACTGAGGGCAAGATTGGGAAATATGTTACAGCTTTTAGTGAGAACCATCTCATGAGGTAAAGGGGACGACACTAAAAGGTTAATGGGATTTCAAGTCTTAGAGAAAATGTAAAATCAAACAAACATAAGAACATAACCCTTCAAAATTGGGAATCAAAGAAAAAACAAAAGTTAGAGTAAATTTTTAAATGTTAATAATAGCTAAGATATATGCAGCTCATATAATCTATCATTTCTGAGTAATTTATAATTTTAAGAAATATATGTACTAATATAAAACTTGTAAGAAACAGCAAATAAGTGAGAGATACTAAGTTTTAGCTTCAAACACCAGAGATACAGTGACGTATTCTCAGTAGCCCATATTCACTCAGCTGGTAATTCACAGAGCTTGGATACTAATTTACATGGTAGGGTTTTGTTTGTTTGTTTGTTTTTGCCTCCACTTAGTATTGCCTCACCTAAAGAAAAAAGAGAATAAGGGAAATTAAGCATCTCCATATGAATGAAGTAATTATTATATATTCTCTAAGACTTTTTTTAATCTTTAAAAGGATTCACTAAATTCCTTAATGCTTTTTGCATTAAATGACTTAAAAACATATTCTAATCATCTGAATAGCATCAATTCATGCATGGTGCCCAGCCTGTCTAACCTTTTAGGGCTCAGCTTAAATGCCATCATCACAAAGAGAATATCATGGTTCTAATATAAAATGTTTTGAAAACATGTATCGAATCTATAATTTTAAAAATAGTTTTCTTTATATCATCCTATCCTCTAAAACTTGAAAAACACAAGATCTTTGCCTGCCATATTTGTAAGTATATATTCATGTGACAGCAGTATTCCTGACTGAAAGAATTTTATTCCTTTAGAATAAAAATGCTTTAAAGTGTTCTGAGGAATGTATGGATGAATAAATGCATGAATGAATAGATGGATAATGGGCATATGGATGGAACAAATGAAGCAACTATGATGGCAATATTTTC
Organism: Alouatta palliata; assembly: GCA_004027835.1. NCBI lineage: Eukaryota > Metazoa > Chordata > Mammalia > Primates > Atelidae > Alouatta > Alouatta palliata. Next base: position 9,869 of record PVKV010025670.1, on the reverse strand, counting down.
AAAATAATCTTTTGAGAATTATAATCTGAAAAATAAAGTCATGCTACTTTCTTACGTGAAAGACAAGCTGATAAACATCTTTAAAAACAAAAGGGCAAAATTTGAAATACGGACTATTATAAAAGAAATTGAATACACATACTTTCTAAACAATAATACCCAATTAAGCTAATAATCTCTCATGAAGAAATGCTAGATATGAATTTACTATGGTTCAAATCTATAGTATTTACACATTTTTGTGATTTCTATTTATATAGTTTCTTTTTAATTTGGTTTTGAGTTCTCTCCCTCGAAGAGTGACCATAAGAAGATATCCACTTAGTAGGAAAGCCCTGTCCAAGGGAAAGTTAGGTTCAGATATGTGTGTCAGGTGAGACACAATGAGGAGATACAACCAAAATGTATAAACTGAAGAAATTTATTACTCATAGGTCTTAGAGAGGTTAGGTGTACCAATGAGAGGCTATGGAAAGTTCTGAGGTGACAAGGAGATCAACCAGCAAGTGAAAAGGGAGACTGGGAAGACCTTTAGGACTATTCCTTTTTTGAGGTCCCTGGATTATCCCCTAGATTTTTCCACAGGGTTTGTGGATTGGCTAGTTTACAAAAAACGTGCATAAAGGGAAAAATTTATTTACATGACTCTGGTGTTGGAAGATTAATTTTAGCACAATGAGTAGCGATATGGTGAGTCGGGTTTTGGGTTAGGGAGATGAGGAACAAGTGGGTTACATCAAAAACAACCACCCAGGGACAGGGAATGTTAACTAAACCAAAGGTGATAGATTTTAGATAACTATGTCAGGCCTAAACATAGGTGCTGATGCAGCAACTACACAAATATTTACGACATATATGTTTTAGAGAAAAACAATGCTACATTATTTTGGATTAAAGCTAAAATGATCAAATGGAAATATAATTTTTTGATATGACCAATTTTTAAATTTACTTTTAAATGTAGTTATTATAATTATCTAATTTCATTGCAAAATTATAAATAGTTTGGTATTCTGACATATTTTTTTTCTGTTTTCTGAACAAGGGATAATTAATTTACCAGGATGGAAAACCTTGTTGTTTGTGTGATTACATCAAGCATCACCAACTAGAAGGAATTGAGGATTGAGTTAACTATTTCACTGAAATCAAGTATGGGGTATAAATATAGAATGAAAAAGATCAGGCTGGGAAATAAAACATTACTTTTTAAACCTCCAAAAAACATGTATTGAGTAAAACCACACCATAAGAAAAAAGTCCTTTTATGTAACACAAATAATTGCTTTAATGAGACTATGTCGAGTTAAAATTTTTACATAGGATAAGTCTTGAGATAATATAATTTGGAAAACTAATTTTGTAGCAACTAATTCATTTTCTTCATGAATCGGAAGAGTAGCTACAAGTAAGTAATAAACTTTTTACTTGCTTATATATCTCAGGTGTCTCTGCCATTAATTCTATTATCCAAGTTTGAATAGAAAAAAATATATTTCCGACAAAATGGGGAAATAATTGGTTACCACGAGATACCAGTTCTTGTGGATATTGCTCTCTACAAAGATGTCAAATATCTAGGATTGTCTGCCAACCAGAAACTTTTGTACTTCTAGCTGTTAATAAAATGGCGATGTAAATTTAAAATATATTTTTAGTGTTTAAAAAAGGATGATAAGCACTATAGGCTATTTTAAACAAGAAGCTTCTTGACTTTGGTTGGAATTAGAGAAAAATTTAGTATGTTTACATTGCCTAGCTGATGGTGACTGAATACTTCTTCTTGTGGAGATACACACACACACACACACACACACACACACACCATTATAAATGACAATTAGGATAGTCTATTGATGAATATAGCTACAGTAAACCAAACAGGTATATGGCAGTTAAAAGGCCAAAATGTGAAAAATTTGAGAACTAATGATTTTGAAAACAAGGTGGCTCAGGAATTTATACTATGTATTTGCTTAAATGGGGATGAATACATTATTGTAAATAGAAAATCTCATTATAGGTAAATTTAGCATTTAATAATAATTAATAACATTTTAAATATACAGATTAGAAAATAAATGAGAGAAGTGGCAGTAATAGATGAAAGTATCAACTTGAGTATAAGATTATGGGCTAGAGTCTAAACTACTTAAAGGTAAAGAGTCTCCCTTCCTTTGCACATTACAGATTTCAATTTTGTTCCCCCTTTTCAAATAACTATTTAAATATCCCAGATATTTTCCAGCTTGTGTTTCACATAAAGAAGTAGTATGGCATTGTTTTTTAGACTAGGTTTCTCAAATTTTTAACTTTTAAACACTGCTGCCTGAATTTGTTCATTCATTCATTATTAAGTTTAAAGCATTATAAATTATGTGAAACAAGGTTTTTCAAATTAAAAAAAAATTCAATAATAGAAAAAGTTAACTCATTGCATTCGTTAGAATATTCATGAAAAAAGGCCTGAAATGTACAATGTCTAGATCACATTAGAAATATACAGAATTTCTTGCTTTTCTAGCAGGATTGTTACAGTGGATAGATCCCTCCCTTTAGCCCTTATGATGGTTAATGCCATCAACCTGATTGGATTGAAGGAAGCAAAGTACTGATTCTGGGTGTGTCTGTGAGGGTGTTGTCAAAAAAGATTAACATTTGAGTCAGTGGGCTGGGAAAGGCAGATTTACCCTGAATCTGAGTGGGCACAATGTAATCAGCTGCCAGCGCAGCTAGAATATAAAGCAGGCAGAGAAAATGTGAAAAAACCAGACTGGTCAAGTTTCCCAGCCTACATCTTTCTCCCATGCTGGATGCTTCCTGTCCTTGAACACTGAACTTCAAGATCTTCAGTTTGGGATTCCAACTGGCTCTCCTTGCTCTTCAGCTTGCAGACAGCCTATTTTGGGACCTTGTGATAGTGTGAGTTAATAGTTAATAAACTATTAAGTAATAATAAACTATTAACACTTAATAGACTCACACATATGTATATTTACATATAATATAGAAGATATATGTCATATATGTCACATATATATATGTCCTGCTTTACGTGTGTGTGTGTGTGTGTGTGTGTATGTACATATCTCGTATTAGATCTGTCCCTCTAGAGAACACTGACTAATAGAGATTTTGGTACCAGGAGTGGTTCTAGAGGAACAGAATATAAAAGATGGAGTTCTTTTATTAGTTTTGGGTTTCTGGAGTTGGCTGCTTAATATGATTAGACCCAAAAACGCAAAGGATTCTTGTATGGAGAACACCAATAGTCCTTGGCACGAACTGTTTAGAGTGTTATGCAAAATAAATGCATTTGACACTCCTGATTCACCACTTGTTAGAGGCAAGGAGTTTAGTGACTCTATACATAATACCTATGACCATATGGGGAGAACAAAGGAACATAATGAAGCTGCTTGATTGCTCCTAAGTTCAGTGGAAAAAGTGATGAAAGAAAATGAGGAACTCAGGAATTCTAACTAATGGCTTAGGAAGCAGATACTGAGCCTCAAATCTGCTAAGACTGCCCTGGGTCAGTCATATCTCCTGCAGAGAAAGAGCTGAAATTGTGGAGAAACAGACACAAATTCTTACTATGTGAGTGGCTGACCTGCAATGAAAGGTGCATGCACAGCTTTGCCAGGTGTCTACTGTTAAAGTGAGGGCATTGATTAGAAAAGAATGGGACCCTGCAACTTGGAATGGGGACATGTGGGAGAATCCTGATAGAGCTGGGGACACTAAGCTTGTAAATTCTGATGAATCTTTTTTAGCCCAAAGAAACAGCTTCCCCATCCCTAGTAGTGGTAACATCCCCTCCCTGACCCATGCTGCCATCAGCCTTTCCACTTTTCTCCAAGGATATAAACCCTGTACTGCCTGAGGCAACAGTGATGTACTCCCCTGAAAAAGTTGCCTGGCAAGATAATGTTGATTCTCCTCATGAGCCACCCCAACACAGTTATTTGCTTCTAGACCTATAACTATATTATAATCCCAGTGGGCCCTGAGAGGTAAGGTTGAGAATATGACCCCTGAGGTGATGCACTACACTTTTCCTCTTACTCTAGTTTAAAGAAGACAATGACAAGTTGCAAATAAGGCACAATATGGAAAAAGCCTAGGTTACTCTATCATGATGTAGATGAGAGCCACCTGCCAATGAGAAATTCCTGCTTTCAAAATATCCATCAATGAGAAAAATAAATTTTACTGTATTTAAGCCTTTCTATATTTGGAGATCCATTTATTAGGGCAGTTTAGCCTGCACAAACTCATACTAGATGTGATTTATTGGCCATAGATATGTGCAACCTTAAGTAAATTTAATAATGATTTATACTTTGGTTTACATAGTATGTATATCTACTTACTCTCTACAAATGTACTTGAGGGTTTTACTTGTCCTAAAACTACACCAACACTCAAGTTCTTAGTTTTAAGTATTTGCCAGTGACAATGCCAATGTATATATTAATAAGTGGTTGCACTAATTTGCATTTCCCAGATTAATAGTGAAGTTATATATTTTTTAAAATGTTGACTGGGCATTCAGTTTTATTTTTCTAGAAAAAATCTTTATTTATTTTGTCATGTTTTATTTTAAATTTTTAAATTGCTTTAATGACATTCATTTTATAACCTGGTTTTGATTTATCACTTATATGCATACCAGATATCTTCTGCAAATATGTGGCATATTATTTAACTTTTGCAAAAATAAAATGCTTTCTTAATATGCAAATCAGTTTTTAATTTTGAATATAGTAAAACTAATAAGTCTTGTCCTCTTTTTCATTTTTTTTTTCTTATGGCAGTGTTTCCTACTCCAAAGTCTAGTAGCTGTTGTTCTGTATTCCACACTATGTTAAAATTTTGCATTTTATAATTATGTCTTAATATAAATATATTTTTTGTGCATACTGTAAGTCAAAACTGTATTTTAGTTTTTATATGTGGACTATGCAGTGTCCTGAGTATTATATTCATAGTTTATTGCTTCCCTATTGATATATTGTGTCAATTGTGTTGTATACTAACTTCCCATTTTTATATGGGAACACAGTTCAGATCCATTAGCTATCTATACTTGGTCAATAAAGAAAATATTATCCTATGTACAATACCTTCATTATTAGCTTCACATCATGCTGATCATGTCTTTCTGAGGGTTATATTCTTATTATAGATATTGTTTTGGTTATGTTTTTATATACTTAACTCTATACAATTTTAAAGATGAATTTGTGCATTTATGTTAAAACCTTTGATTGGGAATTTTATTTAATTCTGAAACTAGTTTGCAATGAATTGTACTTTTGATCATATAAAGGGTTTCTATATGCTAGATTGAATAATATATTGGCTTAGGTATTCTTTCTGTTTCTTCAATAAAGGTTTATACTTATCTGTACAGATTTTGCACAACATCGTTAGATTTATTTTGGAACAAGTAAATGTCACAACTCTTGTTATAACTGTGGTTAGTATTATTAATAACATTTTAAATAATTTTTCTCTTTTAAATTGGTTATCATTCTTCTGAAGAAACATTGTTGATTTTTATATGTTGATTTTCTTTTTTATGAAGAATCTTAGATCAACAGTCATATTAATATTGATATTTAGTCTTTAGCATATCTTACTTTCTTTTTAATCATACTCTTAAGCAATAATTAAAGTTTAGCCATTTCTCCTCTGTTCCCTAATCTTTAAATGCCTGAAGAATTTGCAGTGATGTCAACTCTCTGATTCCTGATACTGCTAGTTTATGTTTTCTGTATTTTATGATAAACTTGGCTAGAAATTTTTCCATTTTGTTGATCTTTTCAAAGAATAAGGATTTCTAACAGTATTGCTTTTCTGAGTATTTCATTGACTTCTGATCTTATTTGTCATTGCCTTTCTTTTGCTAACTTTGGAATATATTTTTTTTTTCTTTTACTAGTTTCAGAGTTTGTTAATGTTAGACTTTTCTCCTTTTAATATAAAAATATATTGAAGACCTTTGCATCAATGTTCATCATGGAAATTGGCCTGAAATTTTCTTTTTTAGTTGTTTCTCTGCCAGGTTTTGGTATCAGGATGATGTTGGTCTCATTAAATGAGTTAGGGCAGATTCCCTCTTTTTGAATTGTTTGGAATAGTTTCAGAAGGAATGGCACCAGCTCCTCTTTGCATGTTGGTAGAATTCAGCAGTGAGCCTGATTTGCATCTGGACTTTTTTTGGTTTGTAGGCTATTAATTGCTGCCTCAACTTCAGACCTTATTATTGGTTTATTCAGGGACTTAACTTCTTCCTAGTTTAGCCTTAGGAGCATGTAACTGTCCAGGAATTTTTCCATTTCTTATATATTTACTGGTTTATGTGCATAGAGTCTTTTATAGTAATCTCTGATGGTAGTTTGTATTTCTGTGGAATCGCTGGTGATATCCCCTTTATCATTTAATATTGCATCTATTTGATTCTTCTCTCTTTTTTATTAGTCTGATTAGTGGTCTATCAATTCTGTTGATCTTTTCAGAAAACCAGCTCCTGGATTTATTGATTTTTTTGAAAAGTTTTTTGTGCCTCTAGCTCCTTCAGTTCTCCTCTGATCTTAGTTATTTTTTCTCTTCTGCTAATTTTGAATTTGTTTGATCTTATTCCTCTATTTCTTTTCATTATGATGATAGGGTCAATTTTAGATCTTTCCTCACTTCTCATGCTGGCAATTAGTGCAATAAATATCCTTCTAGACACTGCTTTAAATGTGTCCCAGAGATTCTGGTATGCTGTGTCTTCGTTCTCATTGGTTTCAAAGAACATCTTTATTTCTGCCTTCATTTCATTATTTATCCAGTAGTCATTCAGGAGCAGGTTGCTCAGTTTCCATGTAATTGTGTGGTTTTGAGTAAAATACTGGCAAACCAAATGCAACAGCACATCAAAAAGCTTAACCATCATGATCAAGAAGGCTTCATCCCAGGGATGCAAAGTTGGCTCAACATACACAAATCTATAAAAGAAATCCATCACATAAACAGAACCAAAGACAAAAACCACATGATTATCTCAATGGATGCCGAGAAGGCCTTCGACAAAATTCAACAGCCCTTTATGCTAAAAACTCTTAATAAACTAGGTATCGATAGAACGTATCTCAAAATCATAAAAGCTATTTTATGATTTAAAACAAACCCACAGCAAACATCATATTGAATGGGCAAAAACTGGAAGCATTCCCTTTGAAAACTGGCACTAGACAAGGGAGCCCTCTCCTACCATTCCTATTGAACACGGATTTGAAATTTCTAGCCAGAGCAATCAGGCAAGAAAAAAAAACATAAAGGGTATTCAATTAGGAAAAGAGGAAATCAAATTGTCTCTATTTAGAAAGGACATGATTGTATATTTAGAAGACCCCATCATCTCAACCTAAAAGTTTCTTAAGATGATAAGCAACTTCAGTAAAATCTCAGGATTCAAAATCAATGTGCAAAAATCACAAGCATTCCTATACACCAATAACAGATGAAGAGAGAGCCAAATCATGAGTGAACTCCCACTCAAAATTACTACAAAGAGAATAAAATACCTAGCAATACAACTAACAAAGGATGTGAAGGACCTCTTCAAGGAGAACTACAAACCACTGGTCAAGGAAATAAGAGAGGACACAAACAGGTGGAAAAACATTCCATGCTCATGGTTAGAAAGAATCAATACTGTGAAAATGGCCATCCTGCCCAAAGTAATGAATAGATTCAATGCTATCCCCATCAAGCTACCATTGACCTTCTTCAAAGAACTGAAGAAAACCACCTTAAACTTCATATGGAACCAAAAAAGAGCCCACATCGCCAAGACAATCCTAAGCAAAAAGAACAAAGCTGGAGGCATCATACTACCTGACTTCAAACTATACTAGAAGGCTACAGTAATCAAAAGAGCATGGTACTGGTACCAAAACAGAGATATAGACAAATGGAACAGAACAGAGGTCTCGGAAGTAACACCACACATCTACAACTATCTTTGACAAAACCTGACAAACACAAGCAATGGGGAAAGGATTCCCTATTTAATAAATGGTGTTGGGAAAACTGGCTAGCCATGTGCAGAAAGCTGAAACTACAACCCTTTCTTATACCTTATACAAAAATTAACTCTAGATGGATTAAAGATTTAAACATAAGACCTAACACCATAAAAACCCTACAAGAAAACCTAGGCAATATCATTCAGGACATAGGCATAGGCAAGACTTCATGACTAAAACACCAAAAGCAATGGCAACAAAAGCCAAAATAGACAAATGGGATCTAATTAAACTTAAGAGTTTCTGTACAGCAAAAGAAACAATCATTAGAGTGAACAGGTAACCAACAGAATGGGAAAAAAATTTTTGTAAGCTACTCCTCTGACAAAGGGCTAACGTTCAGCTTCTGCAAAGAACTAAAACAGATTTACAAGAAAAAAAACCCATCAAAAAGTAGGCAAAGGATATGAACAGACAATTTTCAAAAGAAGACATATATGAAGCCAACAAACATAGGAAAAAATGCTCATCATCACTGGTCATTAGAGAAATGCAAATCAAAACCACATTGAGATACTGTCTCACCCCAGTTAGAATGGCAATCATTAAAAAAATCTAGAGACAACAGATGCTGGAGAGGATGTGGAGAAACAGGAACGCTTTTACACTGTTGGTGGGAGTGTAAATTAGTTCAATCAATCTGGAAGACAGTGTGTCTATTCCTCAAGGATCTAGAAATAGAAATACCATTTGACCCAGCAATCCCATTACTGGCTATATACCCAAAGGATTATAAATTGTTCTGTTATAAGGATACATGCACACATGTTTATCAAGGCACTATTCACTATAGCAACCCAAATGCCCATCAATGATAGACTGCATAAAGAAAATGTGGCACATATACACCATGGAATATTATGCAGCCATAAAAAAAGATGAGTTTGTGTCCTTTGCAGGGACATGGATGATTCTGGAAATCATCATTCTCAGCAAACTGACACAAGAACAGAAAACCAAACACTGCATGTTCTCACTCATAAGTGGGTGTTGAACAATGTGAACACATGGAACAGGGAGGGGAACATCACACACTGGGGTCTGCTGGGGGTTGGGGGGCTAGGGGAGGGATAGCAGGGGGTGGGGAAATTGGGGAAGGATAATATTAGGAGAAATACCTAATGTTGGTGACAGGAGGATGGAGGCAGTAAACCACCATGGTATGTGAATACCTATGTAACAATCCTGTAAAATCTGCACATGTATCCCAAACTTAAAGATTGAAGAACCAAAGCAAAAATGACAAACTTCAGTGGTTCTCGGGGAAAAAAAAAAAATCAATACAATTTATATACCTTTACTTAGATAAATAATAGAAAAGTGAAGTCTCAAATTACTATAATGAAGATAGAAACGGGATAATTATTATTGAACTTACAGGAATTAAAATTCCTCAAGGACCTAGAAATAGAAATTCCATTTGACCCAGCAATCCCATTACTGGGTATATATCCAAAGGATTATAAATCATTCTACTATAAGGACACATGCACACGAATGTTCACTGCAGCACAGTTTACAATAGCAAAGACCTGGAACCAACCCAAATGCCCATTGATGATAGACTGGACAGGGAAAATGAAGCACATATACACCATGGAATATTATGCAGCCATCAAAAACGATGAGTTCGCATCCTTTGTAGGGACATGGATGAACCTGGAAACCATCATTCTCAGCAAACTGACACAGGAACAGAAAACCAAACACCACATATTCTCACTCATAGGCGGGTGTTGAACAATGAGAACACATGGACACAGGGAGGGGAGCATCTCACAC
>PVKV010025669.1:0-29289 GCA_004027835.1 Alouatta palliata | reverse complement strand
CATGGGGAAGTCCTTAGCCCCCTGAAGCTGGAATTTGTGGTTAATATCTTCTTGGGTCTTTTATTACTGATTGAGAGTTAGGTAAGCTACAGCTTGAGTAGAGAACTTTCATTCTTTTCCTCCAGACCATATTAAAACAGGAACCAACCAGACTGCCTGTCTCATAGCTAGTTTGCTTTTATCTATTCCCAGCTTACCTGCCTTTTCCCAGATGAAGTGAGACTCAGGTTAACCAAAATGCCATCCCATCTTTTTTGCCTTTTGACTAGACACATTGTAGAGCTTTGGATTTGTTAACCTGGGATGGGAAAGGCTGAGAGGGAAAATGATCCTGGGTATGCTAATGAGAAGAAAGGAAACAAGGATGGCATGGATACCTCTCTCTCTCCCTTCTGTGTGTGTCCTCTAGCTGTTGTACATTCGTATGAGGTAGGTATTAATATAACCTACCCTTCGTAGGTAAGGAAACAGGCTCAGAGAGTGAAAGGGACTTGACCACACTCACAGAGCCAGTGAGTGACAGGGTAAGGGAGAGAAGCCATATCTGCATGACTCAAAGTTTATCTCTCTAACTACCCTACATTCTACCCCGCCACCTTTGCAAGTTATAAATAGGTCATGCTGGATTTACTCATTAAGTCCTGAAAAGTGAAAGAACTTTCACTTTTCAGGACTTAATGAGTAAAGTGAAAGAACAGCTTTCTTCCCAGCATGCCTTGTACACATCCTGAAACTGAAAGGAAGCACTTTATAACAAATTAAAGGCAGTTGTCTTCTGAGTCTTAGGGAATAGAAATACTAATTGTGTTTTTAACCCCAAGTTGTAGATCCTGAAAAGACTGGCTTGAGAAGGAGCCTAGATCGTTCCCTGTACACCTAGAGGTCTAGAGGGCATAATAGAAGTTCACAAGTTTTTCTCAATGTGAAACAAACAACAATCCTCCCAACCAGACAGAGAATTTACATATATTCCGTTTAAGACTGGGCAGGCAGCGAAAGTCACAAGTGCTTTGACTTTGGGCTAGGATTCTGTCAAGTCCATCAGTCCTTTAACCTCACCTTCACAGCCGTGATAGCCGACCTTGACTGAGCACTTTCTGTGTGCAGCCACTGTTCTACTTCCTTTACTCTTCATAACAACCCTGAGGTTATGACTAGTATCACCACTAGTTTGCAGATGAGAAACTTGAGGGTATCTCATGCTGACAAGAAACTGATTGGGTGTTATCTGATCCTTTCAATTGATTCTTTACAAGGGAAAATTTATTTAATTACGACCTCATAAATGCAGGTGGTAAAGAAGACTACTCAAATAAATAAATGCAGTTTGATATTTCAAACTGGGTAGGCCAAATATTTCAAAATGTGTAGTCTCCAGTGGGGACAGTTCTTTATAAAAGTGGCCTTGATGATGAGAAGCTTTGGGCTGTCCATTGGTTTAGATTATATAATGAGTGCTAATCTTACACAATTCCAGAAAATTCCAGGAATTCTAATGTAAATCTTAACCTTTGGGGGCCCATCTCGGGAAGATCAGTGACCATTCTTGCTCAAATTCATCACTTAGAGCCTCTGGGCTGGGTCACTGGAATGATCCATTTCATGTGTAAAGGCTTTGAACACAAGGAATCAGTCATCTTGTACCACTAAGAGAACTCAAAAACCCCCAAAACACGCAAGAAGGGACACACGTGTACAATAAATCTGTGGCTTGGGCCCCATTTCTACACTAAAATACATCACTCTGGCCTTCTATTCTACTTATTGTCACTGGCTGCACTTTGCTAGAATGGTCAGATCCACTGGGGGTAGAAATCCCAAGCATAGCAACAGTGTCCAAGCAGAAGCAGCAGTCAAATGTTTTTAACTAGCAGAGGAAAGGCCTGAGTACCAATAATCAAGCTCAGAAGCCCAATCAAAGTGGGTTCCACTGTAGCAGAAATGACGTGGGGTAGAAACGACAAGGAAGGGCAGGCGGGCCGTATCTTTTAGAAATTTGCACCGGATCTATGGAAACCTCAGTTCAGCAAAATGTATCTCAACAAGCTAGAAAAAAACACCCGGGCTGAAAGTTTAGTGGCAGAAAAATGTGACGTGATTTTCCTCAGAAATAACAATAATGGTCATTGAGTGATAACTGACTACATGCCAGGTACTATTCTAAGTGTATGTTATCTCATTTGATTTTGTGAAGGAATACACAACAACCCTATATGGCAGTGACACTTACTGTGCCCCATTTTGCATGGAGGGAAACTGAGGTTCAGGAAGATTAAGAAAGGTAACACAATTTCAAAGTAGCTGGGTTAGAATTCTAATCTCAGTGTGTGTAAATTCTAAGCCCATGAATTTACCAACTAGACCAGGGAATAGCAAACTTTTTCTGTAAAGAGCCATATAAATATTTTCAGGCTTACATGGTCTGTTGAACCATGTAGACAGACTGCATGGTCTCTCGCAATGACTACTCTGCTGTCATAGTGCAAAAGCAGCAAAGGACAATACATAAATGAACGTGCATGACTGTGTTCCAACGAATATTTTTAAACACAGGCAGTGGGTCAGGTTTCACCGTAGTTTGCTGACCCCTGAGCTAGGCTATAGCACTTTCCTAGTTGTTTGAAGCAACCAGTTGCTCTGCTCTTACGCTTAAGTGCCCTGTAAGCAGAGACAGTGGTCTATTGGAAGGAAAGGGAACTGAGCTTTAGGGTTTGGGCTTGAGCCTCAATAGTGTCACTTTTTGTGGGAACTTGGGCAAGTTATGAAATGCCTTTGTGCCTTAGTTTCTCTATTTACAAATAAAAAGGAGACTTACTGTTCTGTGTACCTCACTGGAATGTATGTTTTCGGGAAGATAGGGAAAACGTGGATGGCCTGCACCTTGAAAAATGTAATTACCATGTAAATCTTGTGTGCTTACTTTTCCTTATACCAGGGAATGGTTATCTGGAACCCTGTTGTCTTTGGAAGGAGGAGATACCCCATAGCTTTTCTGCAGAAGCAGGTGAATCAGGGGCACTTGTATGCTCCTGTGAAACTCGATGCCTATGGCAACAAACAGAATCAGAAGCAGCTCCCATGCTGTGCCAAAGAACATTGGGAAGACGGCAAACTAGAAAGGGAAAATTAGACAAGATATGGAATTGTGAGAAGAGTCGGTTACGCTCATCTTGAGTGGCTAATGCTGATACCCAAATGAACTGCTGATGTTGACAATGTCCTGTCACTCTCAGTCATACGGATTGTTTACACTGGCTGAGAGAGAGCTCTTGCCTTGTTGAAGTATGTGCTTGTGACACCATGAAACAGTTAAATAATATACTCCTTCCTGATGAGGTGCTTCTCAGTGCTCTCACATCTGGGTACTGGGAAGAAGCTTCCAACTAATCCCAGAAGCTTCCACCCCTAGAAAGAGGCTGCAAGAAGGATGAGTGCACTCAAACTGAAATGGCCTGTACGGATAGATTATTTGCTCCAGCTCGTCATGCTTCCAGAAGGGAAACAGACCCAAGGGGTGGCCAGCTGAAGGTCCTTAGATATAAATAGCAAGACCTACACTAGAACCAGCACAAGACTTGACTCTTTTGACCAATGAGTCATCCCGTATTTGGAATTTGAAATGTCTGCTTCAATACACTGCTATGTATTACCGTTACTTTCATTGAAATATCCTGATATTGGCAAATGAGCCTAAGGCAAGAATTTTCTTACTGATTATTTTGCAGAACTTCAGTTCAAAGCCAATTATTTGGCCTCCTTCATTTCAAAGCAATAAAGAACAAGGCCTTCTACATCTCTGTTTTCCCATGCAATAGTTTAAAAAATTAGGAGGTAATCAGTAGCTTGCTCTTTTCTCTTAGTTCTAGTCATTATTACTTAGGGTCACATTGTAAATAGTTAATACTGATTTTCAACATGTTTTAAGAGAACAAGTGGTATCTATTGTAAGACAACTTTTTTTTTTTTTTGAGACAGTCTCTCTCTGTCGACCAAGCTGGAGTGTAGTGGCATGCTCTAGGCTCACTGCAACCTCCGCCTCTAGGGTTCAAGTGATTCTCTTGCCTCAGCCTCCCAAGTAGCTGGGACCTAAGGTGATCCTCCCACCTTGGCCTCCCAAAGTGCTGGGATTATAGGTGTGAGCCATTGCACCTGGCCAAAACCAGCTTTTTAAAGCTTTTCTTTCCTAATGATATCTAGACCCAATCAGTGTGTATTACCTCTTAACAAATATTTTATAAATTTTACCCTTAAAGTTACCAGAAAATAAAATATTTTGTTAATTTTTATTTATTTTATTTTTTATGGTACTTTATGTTCTGGGTACATGTGCAGAATGTGCAGGTTTGTTACATAGGTATACACGTGCCATGGTGGTTTGCTGCATCTACCCCCTGTCACTTACATTAGGTATTTCTCCTAATATTATCCCTCTCTAATCCCTCCACCTCCTGCTATCCCTCCCACCCCCTGACAGGTCCCAGTGTGTGATGTTCCCCTCCCTGTGTCCATGTGTTCTCATTGTTCAACATCCACTTATGAGTGAGAACATGTGGTGTTTGGTTTTCTATTCTTGTGTCAGTTTGTTGAGAATCATGGTTTCCAGATTCATCCATGTCCCTGCACAGGACATGAACTCATCGTTTTTTATGGCTGCATAGTATTCCATGGTGTATATGTGCCACATTTTCTTTATCCAGTCTATCATTGATGGGCAATTGGGTTGGTTCCAAGTCTTTGCTATTGTGAACAGTGCCACAATAAACATACGTGTGCATGTGTCTTCATAATAGAATGTTTTATAATCCTTTGGATATACACCCAGTAATGGGATTGCTGGGTCAAATGGAATTTCTATTTCTAGGTGCTTGAGGAATCGCCACACTGTCTTCCACAATGGCTGAACTAATTTACACTCCCACCAACAGTGTAAAAGCATTCCTATTTCTCCACATCCTCTCCAGTATCTGTTGTTTCCTGATTTTTTAATGATCGCCATTCTAACTGATGTGAGTTGGTATCTCATTGTGGTTTTGATTTGCATTTCTCTAATGACCAGTAGTGGTGAGCTTTTTTTCATATGTTTGTTGGCCACATAAATGTCTTCTTTTGAAAAATGTCTGTTCGTATCCTTTGCCTGCTTTTTGATGGGGTTATTTGTTTTTTTCTTGTAAGTTCTTTGTCAATTCTGGTTATTAGCCCTTTGTCAGATGGACAGATTGCAAAGATTTTTTTCCCATTCTGTTGGTTGCCAATTCACTCTAATGATAGTTTTGTTTTTGTTTTTGTTTTTGTTTTTTTTTTGCTGTGCAGAAGTTCTTAAGTTTAATTACATCCATTTGTCTATTTTGGCTTTTGTTGCCATTGCTTTTGGTGTTATATTCATGAAGTCCTTGCCCATGCCTATGTCCTGAATGGTATTGCCTAGGTTTTCTTTAGGGTTTTTATGGTGTTAGGTCTTCTGTTTAAATCTTTAATCAAATCTGGAGTTAATTTTTATATAAGGTATAAGGAAGGGATCCAGTTTCAGCTTTCTACAGATGGCTAGCCAGTTTTTCCAACACCATTTATTAAATAGGGAATCCTTTCCCCATTGCTTGTTTTTGTCAGGTTTGTCAAAGATCAGATGGTTGTAGATGTGTGGCATTACTTCTGAGGCCTCTATTCTGTTCCATTATCTCTATTTTGGTACCAGTACCATGCTGTTTTGATTACTGTAGCTTTGTAGTATAGTTTGAATTCAGGTAGCATGATGCCTCCAGCTGTGTTTTTTTTTGTTTTTGTTTTTTTTTTTTGGCTTAGAATTGTCTTGGCTATGTGGACTCTGTTTTGGTTACATATGAAGTTTAAGGGTTTTCTTTTTTTTTCCAATTCTGTAAAGAAAGTCAGTGGTAGCTTAATGGGGATAGCATTGAATCTATAAATTACTTGCGACAGTATGGCCATTTTCATGATACTGATTCTTCCTAACCATGAGCATAGAATATTTTTCCATCTGTTTGTGTCCTCTCTTATTTCTTTGAACAGTGGTTTGTAGTTGTCCTTGAAGAGGTCCTTCACATCCCTTTTTAGTTGTATTCCTAGGTATTTTGTGTTCTTTGTAGCAATTGTGAATGGGAATTCACTCATGATTTGGCTCTCTGTCTGTCTGTTATTGGTGTATAAAAATGCTTGTGATTTTTGCACATTGATTTTGTATTCTGAGACTTTTCTGAAGTTGCTTATCAGCTTAAGGAGATTTTGGTCTGAGACAATGGGGTCTTCTAAATATACAATTATGTCATCTGCAAATAGAGACAATTTGACTTCCTCTTTTCGTAATTGATTATCTTTTATTTCTTTTTCTTGCCTGATTGCCATGGCCAGAATTTCCAATACTATGTTGAATAGGAGTGGTGAGAGAGGGCATCCTTGTGCCAATTTTCAAAGGGAATGCTTCTAGTTTTTGCCTATTCAGTATGATATTGGCTGTGGGTTTGTCATAAGTAGCTTTTATTATTTTGAGACAAGT
Source organism: Alouatta palliata (assembly GCA_004027835.1). NCBI lineage: Eukaryota > Metazoa > Chordata > Mammalia > Primates > Atelidae > Alouatta > Alouatta palliata. The sequence goes on along the minus strand of PVKV010025669.1, from coordinate 22,781 downwards.
TCCATCAATACCTAGTTTGTTGCGAGTTTTTAGCCTACAGGGCTGTTGAATTTTGCTGAAGGCCTTCTCTGCATCTATTGAAATAACCATGTGGTTTTTCTCTTTGATTCTGGTTATGTGATGGATGTTACTTTAACTTTACCAGTCTAGGAAAACGTCAAACAACAAAACCTCCGTGTGCCTAGATTTGAAACTTAATTTTTTCTTGAATTACCTTTTAGATATCTGCACCTATTTGCAGAGAGCTTTGTGTTTATATAACATTTTCAGCTAAGGTATTTCCTCAACATTGCCAAGGTATTTAATTTTATCCTATGCATTGTACACATGAGGAAACATGGGAGCAAGGAGAGTTTAAATATAATGGTAAAAACATGGGATTTGGCGTCACTGAAATTCAAGTTAGATCCTTTGTTTTTTAGTTGTATGATCATGGGATAATTATGCAAACTCTCCATCCTCAGTTTTCTCATCAATAAAGTAGGGAAAATAATGGTACTTGTCTCCTAGGATTGAGTTCCAGGTGAAATGATCTAATGCAAGCATGCTTGGCAAAGGTATGCTCAATAAGTGTTAGCCATTATTTCCTTGGGGATCCTGGGAAGTTTATACCAGTTACTTTTTATGATACAGGAAAAAAAAAAGTGAAATACTTATTTTGAAGCCATGAGTAACGTTATAGAAAAATGCAGAAATGCCAATTGTTAGTGCTGACATACATGCACCTTCTATGTTAAACCAACTTAAACTTAATTTCTTCGTCAAAAATTCTGTACTGTGAGAAAATTTTTTCTGTCACCCAAATGCTTTCCCATTTTGAATGTAACTGGTATGTTTTATTATTGCTACATTATTTCCCACTGAACCGTTTTTCCTCCAGAGCATATGATGTCATTTATAGCTACTGGCACACACATTTCTTCCATATTTCGTCAATTAAGCATGTCATAGAATTTAATATTTACAGTCTTGTATGGTTCACTGAACTAATTGAGGGAAAGAGAAATAATAACATGGGGAACAAAATAAGACATTCTACTTTCACCAGAGAACGGGGATAGAATCCTACCCTGTTGATTTCATTAATGAATATTAAATGTAATTATAAGCCTTGTAATGAACATACTAATAACTTCGTTAAGCATTTCAAAGAACAAATTAATATTTAAATATTTAATATCTGAAACTCAAACTTTCACACTCAGGCTTGCCAATTCTCTCATAACAGACAAGATTTGCCTTAGGAAGCAGATGGTACAGCATGTTTGTGGAAGGTAATGTTGCTTGTTGCCAAAACCTAGATAACACAGAGGCAAACTTATTTGTGTCAGTGAGATTGGTATGGTAACATGCGCAGGTCACAGAAATTTTTGGTTTTGGTATAAGCAACTATGAGCCAAAATGTGTTACCCCAAAATTCCTATGTTGTAGTCCTAACCCCAACTACTTCAGGATGTGACTGTATTTGAAGGTAGGATCTTTAAAGAGATGTTAAGGTTAAATTAAGTCGTAAGCGGAAGTTCCTAATCCAGTCTGACTCATGTCCTGATAAGAGGAGGAGATTTGGACACAGACACACAGGGAATACCATTTAAAGATGCAAGGAAAAGGCAGCCATCTGCAAGCCAAGGAGAGAGGCTTCCTAAGAAACCAACACTGCTGATACTTTGGTCTTAGACTTCTAGTCTCCATAACTATTAGGAAATAAATTTCCATTGTTAACGCCAACCAATCTGTGGTGCTTTGTTATGGCAGCCTGAACAGACAAATACGTAAGTCCAGTCGTTGATGACTTGATCCCCTCAGCTGAGGCAAGGAATCATAGCAAGTTCATATATGCGTATCCTTCCACCTCATTGACTCAATGAGTGAGGAGCAAATCTGTCAAAATACCCAGAAGACCCTGTCTGAGGGCCTGCTTCTCAGGTAACAGAAGAGCTGAAATTTTCAAACAGAAGTCAGGCATGGGATACCAGAGTACAGTCAGGGGTTCAGAAACCGAAGTAGCCAAAGCACAGGTTAAAGAGACAGCAAAGTGTCAGGAGCCATGGCAGACAGAAGGGCCGTAATACAGGCTGATAATAAATCTAAGCTAAAGTAAATGTATCAATGATCAAATGCCAAGATGTGAACCTGATTCAGACAGTGATTTCTGCTTTTATAAGTAGTTTTCTATATTCTCTCTGTAGATGCATGAACAAGTTCTGAGGTGGTTAATGTTGAGCTGGAAGAAAAAACATGGTACAGCAAAAAGGACATTGGGCCTCCAGTAAGTAAATCTGATCTCACATTTCTGGTTTCAAATTATTCTGGCAATTCATTCTTCTAGAATATATTAGGTGTTTATTTACAATGTGTCAAGTGCTGAGCAAGGTGCTAGGGACACAGAGGAATATGCGATCCAGAGGGAGAAGAGAAGGAGACAAGGGAAATTGCACCAGAGGTTAATTATGTTAGAGCTATAACAAAGCATGTGGTTAGGACTTTCATTTAAGTTTCATCAGAATAATCACTCTGGTGACAATTCAAAATGCTGGATAAGGAAGGGGCCTCGGGATAGCTGACTAGATGCATCTGGTACTTGCCTTTTCCATGGAGAGGAATCAAAATAGTCAGTAGATAATCACATTTTGAATATATCATCTAAGAGAGAACGTTTTAGTTCAACAGAGAAGTGATGGGAAGCATTGAAAGCAAGGAAGGAGAAGAAAGCCAGGTAGCCTGTTTGGCTGGAATTAGCAGAGGGTCTGGAGAGGTTCTTCAATGGGGGAAAAGTGTGAGAGACCCCCAGCAGTCCACATTTTCTCTGCAGATAATCTTAGCCACAGAAAAGCACCTCTACCCTCACAGGCCCTGAGACAAACATAGGGATCGGCCTGGAGACCTTGTGAAGGCACTGCTCCAGAGAGAGAGCACATGCTGGGTCCCACATACCCGTGAGTCTCAAGCAGCTCCAGCATGGCACCATTTTGAGAGATCAGTCCTCACCAGACAGTGTTCTTCCCTGGGGCTCAACAGCCCCTGCATCTCCACATCCCTGGAGCCCCGCTGACATTCCCTGCTCATAGCCACCACCACCAGGATTGAGATGAAATCCACAGTCAGTGACTCCAAACCCCGCAGCTAAGGGGCGGCCACACATTTTCACATACCCAAAGGACAAATTTGGAGTTTGCTCATGCCTTGGCTCTACGCTGGTGAGAAAGCCCATACCCTCAGCCACCTGCCTACCTCTGTTCTCACTTAAAGTAATACTGCTCTCCTCAGTAGTGGGGCCACTATACGGCTGCTGCTGCCTCTGCTTAAGCATTCTGCTCAGGACCTATGGGTCACCCATCCTTGCCAACCATAACCAGTGCCTATACACACCAACAGGGACTCTGAGGGCAGGTCTGTTTGGACCAGCTTTACCCATTCCCAGTATCCAAGCACACCATCTGGGGGTTTAGAGATGGCCTAGCCCAGTTCACCACTGGTGGGACCTGAGCACACCTCCTGGGGTCTGATGTCAGACCCATCTAACCTGCTGCTACCATCACAGCTGAAACTCAACTGCACAGGCCATGTGGAGGGCTGGGGACTGGCCACCCAAGACAGACACGGGCAACCACCAACCCCAACGTGGACTGCTTGTGTCCCAGAACATGTCTTACTACTGCCACTGCCATTGCTCAGGTTGCACCTGCTGCCCAAGAGCTGGAAAACTCTCTCACCTACTTAGGCCCCTACAGCCACTCCTGGCACATGATCAAGCCATCCAAAGGCCCCCAAATGAGCCCAGTGAGACTTGCCAACACAGGCCCCTGAGACCTAAGAACAGGAATACATAACCCACTATTGCCACCACCGGGGCCCAAAGACTGGTGTCTCAGTCCCCAGGAAAATGTCACCATCCCCTTTATTAACAACCATGCCCTAAGCCATGAAGGAAATCACAGACACCACTGGCACTGTTTACAGCTGAGGAAATCATACAAAGAACACACTACTGTAGGCGTAGAATCAAAGCCAAAGTGCCCTCCCAAACCAATACCATAGATACATCTTCAGGAAAAAGTCCTCCCCTACAAAAATAAATATTAAAAAACAGGAAGAAGTGACTGTTATACCACATGTGAAGATATCAATGTAAGGACACAGGAAACATAAAACAGCAAAGGAATATAACATCTCCAAAGGAAAATAATAATTCTCTAGCAACAGATCCCAATCAAAAAGAAATTTACAAAATTTTAGAAAAAACTCAAAATAATCATAGTAAAGAAGCTCAGTGAGCTACAGGACAATTCTGAATAACAACACTAATAAATTAGAAAAACAATTTATGATATAAATGAGAAATTTACCAAATACATATACATCAAAAATGAACCAAACAGAAATGATAGAACTGAAGAATTCATTGGATGAAATACAAGATGCATTTACTTCAACAATAGACTAGCTCAAGCAGAAAAAAACCACATAACTTGAAGATACTTCATTTTAAATAACCCTGTAAGAAAGAAATAAAAAAAGAATACAAAGTGACCAAAACCTTCACAACATATAAAACATCATGAAGAGACCAAGCATTCAAATTTGAAGCCAAAGAGAAAGCAAAAGGATTAGAAAACTTATTTAATGCAATAATAGATTTAAAAAAATTCCCAAGCCAAACAAGGGATTCAGACATCCAGATACAGAAGATACATATCAAAAAGGACTTCTCCACAGAACATTAGTCAGTCAAAAGTCAAAGAGAAAAAATATATATATAACATTACTAGAAAAGCATCTAGTCACCTATAAAGGAATCTCCCTCAAACTAACAATATTTATCAGCAGAAATCTTACAAGCCAGAAGAGAATAGTGTGATATATTCAAAGCACTAAAATTAAAAAACAAAAACAAACAAACAAAGAAACAAACAAAAACACCTGCCAGTCAGTCAGGGGTCCTATACCCAGCAATACTATCTTTTATAAATGAAGAAAAAACAAAGTGTTTCCCAGACAAGCAAAAGCCGAGGGAATTCATCACAACTAGACTGACCCTACAAGAAGTGTTTAAGAGAATTTTATAGCAAGAAATGAAAGAACAATCATGAAAATATAAAAAACACTGGTACTGCAACCACTAAAAGAAGGAAGAGAAAAAAACTCAAATGTTACCGTGACAGAATGCCACCAAACCACAATGATAAACAGAAGAGAAAAAGAAAGAAACAATGGAAATGCAAAAGAACTAGAAATTAATTAGTAAAATGAAAGGAATAAGCCCTCAAACAGCAATAATAACCTTGAATGTAAACAGATAAAATTTTTCTCTTAAAAGATATAGATTGGCTAAATGAATAAAAAATATTACCCAACTATATGTTGTCTACAAAAACTCATCTTACCTGTAAAGACACATATAGAGTAAAAATGAAGCAATGGAAAAACATATTCCATGCAAACGGAAACCAAAAGCAAGTGGCAGTAACTAAACTTACAGTGGATAAGGTGAATGATGAGTCAAAAACAGTAACAAGAGACAAAAATATTATTATATAATGATAAATTATCAAGATGATAAAACAATTATAAATATAAATGCACCCTACACTGGAGCACCCAGACATCTAAAGCAAATATGATTAGATCTAAAGGAGAGATAGACTTCAAAAACCTAGAGAATCTGGAAATAAGTTTGACAGTTTCTTATAAAACTAATCATACACTAAACATGCACTGATCAGGCAAGTCATCACTAGCGCTCATGGGCATTTACCCTAGACAAACGAAAACTTATACCTGCGCAAACAGATATATAGGCATGTTTATATAAACTTCATTAATAAGAGCCAAAACTAAAAATAAAATTTACATGTTCTTCAATAAGCAAATCATCAAACGAAAGTCCTGTGATATAGCCATACCACAAACTGCTAGTCAGCAATAAAAAGCAATGAATTGTTGATGCACAAAACAATTTACATGGATTTAGAGGGATTTATGCTACATAAAAAGCCAGTATCCAAAGGTTACCTGTCATATGTGCATTTTGGTGGCATTTTGATGACATTTTTTGAAAAGACAGCACTAAAGCTATAGTGATAGATAACTCATCAGTAGTTTTCAGGGGTCAGTGGTAAGGTGATGGGACAATTCTATATTTTTATTGTGCTGGTGGTTATATGAATTTATACACGGGATAAAATTCATGAAACTCACACCAAAAAGTAAAATTTACTATATGATATTCCTTAAATAAATAAAATACCTACATCAAAAATTAGTTGACTTCATACTTTACTGTATTTATATTATAAACCCAAGGAAAAGTGAAAGAATTTTGTTCATGGTGTTGCGTGGATTAATAGCTTGTTCCTTTTAGTCACTGAGTAGTATTTCATTGAATGGATAAACTACAGTTCATTTATTTATTCAGCTATTGAATGAGATCTTCATTGCTTCAAGTTTGGGGTAATTATAAACAAAGCTGCCCATAAATATCTTCATACAGATTTTTGTGTAAACATAGTTTTTCAATTTCTTTGAAAATACCTTAGAGTGGCATTATTGGATTATATTGTAAGCATATGTGTAAATTTATAAGAAACCACCAAACTCTGTTACAAAATGACTATATCATTTTGCATTCCCACCCGCAATGAGTGAAAAGTATTTTTGCCCTGAATCATTGCCAGCAATTGGTGTTATCTTTTTAAAATTTACTTTAGTCTTTCTAAATAGGCATGTAGTGGTTCGTCCCAAGGTTTGATTTGCATCTCCCTAATGGCTAATTATGTTGAACATCCTTTCATGTACATATTTGTTTATATCTTCTTTGGTGAAGTCCTAGTTCGAGTTCATTGCTCTTTTTTACAACTGGGCTATTGTTTTCTTACTATGGAGTTTTAAGAGTTTTTTTTATATATTCTAGATACAAGCCATTTGTCAGACATGTGGTTTACAAATATTTTTCTCTTGATCTGCGGTTTATCTTTTCATTTATTGGACAATGCCTTTAACAGAACAAAATCTGAAAATTTTTTTGAAGAGCAATTTGTCTTGTTTTGCAGAATTATGCTTTGGATGCCATATCTGAGAACCCATCTCTTAACCCCAGGTCATAAATATTTTCTCCTATCTTATCTACTTAATATCTTATGATTGTATGTCTTACATTGAAATCTATCGTCCATTTTGAGTTAATTTTGCCTAAGGTGTGAAGTTTAGATAAAGAGCCATTTTGTTGCTCCAGAATCATTTGTTGAAAAGACTATTCTTTCTCCATTGAATTGTTTTTGTACCTTTGTTATAAGTCAACTGGTAATAGTTGTTTGGGTCTATTTCTGGGTTTCCTATTCTGTTCCATTTATGTATGTGTTTAGTTCTCAGCCAACAGTAAACTGTCTCAAATACTGTAGCATTATAATAAGATTTAAAATCAGGCAAAGTAATTGTTCCCAAGTTTATTTTTCTTTAAGTTGTTTTGGTTTGTTTTCCTGCTATTCTAATTCCTTTACCTTTCAATATATGTATTTTAGAACCAAACTGTCTATATCTGCAAAATGATCCTGCTAGGATTTTGATAGGAATTGTGTTAAACCTGTATACCAATTTGGGGAGCACTGACATATTTGCTATGTAGAATCTTTTTATCCATAAATTTAGTATGTCCATTTATTTAGGTCTTTGGTTTCTTTCATCATCTTTTTGTGGCTTTCAGGTTGCAAATTCTGTGCGTTTTAAAATTGTTTCTTCTGTAGAGGTGGGGTCTTATTATGTTTCACAGTCTGGTCTCAAACTTTGGCCTCAAGCAACCCTCCCACCTTGAACACACAAAGTGCTGAGATTACAGGCATGTGCCATGATTCCACGCCTCTGTGCGTTCTTTAAATCAAATGTATACCTAAGTATGAAAAACAGCAGGATAATGGAGGCAGGAATTGTAATTTTAAGTAGGATAGTCAAGGTGATAGTTGAGAAAACACCTAAAAGACATGAGGGAGTTAGTCATGCTAATATCTTCAAGAAAAGAATTTCCAGTACTGCCAAAGCTCTACCAGTGAAAAAAACTTTAATGCAGGAGCATTCTAGGAATAGAGAGAGGAAGGAGGCTAATTGACTGGTGTAGGGCAAATGAAGGGGAGAGGAGTAGGAGAGGAGTAAGAAAGACAGAATAAATGGACAAGGCTGTATAGGACCTTGTAGATCAGGCCTTACACAAGACTTTGGCTTTTATCCTGAGTGGAATGGTAAGCTACTAGAGGAAATGGTACAGAGAAGGGCCATCATCTTGTTTTGATCTTAAGAGAACCGCTCTGGCAGCTATATTGAAAACAGACTATGAGTGATCAAAGATAGAAGAAGCCAGGCCAGCTTAAGTGACTAGTGCAGTAAACCAGAAGTGGTTGTATTCTAAAGAATTTGTTCATTCAACAAATAAACATTGAGTAATGGTGGAGGTTGTGGGAAGTTGTCAATGATGCCACCAAAAACTCAGGCAGTGATCTGGAAAGTGACAACTGTGAAACCAAATTTGGAAAAGAAAAATACATTACAACAGCATGAATAAACCATCTAATTACAAATGTTAAAATCTAATTAGTATTCAGTTTATAACACCTCAGGTGCAAACAGCAGTGTGTGGGAAGCCTAGGATGCTATTGGACTCTTCCTCTTTGCTTGAATGAACAGTCTCTATTATCTACAATAAGTCTCCACAGAAATATGTATGGCGTATCTACCAGCTTTGCAAAAGTTATAAGAACTCAGTGTTAGGAATTGGGGAATTTGATACAGCTGAAATGGTACTGCACTGCAGGTTTACTTCTTAAGGAAACCAAAACTTGAATTAAACTGTCAGTCTTGTTAATTGGGAAAGAGAAGCAGAATTTTACTTAGTGTTGTTTCTGCTGCTCAGCCAATAATATGTGATCCCGAATCACACTTCTATTTTTTGATGTGTACATTCATAAATGTTTGTCATGGGACCTGATATAATTAAATGGATTTTCAAATGTTTTTCGAGGTACATTGCCCTCCATCCTCAGAGTACTCTGGCCATTATACTATAGATCTTCATTAGGCAAAGACTTACAAGTCTTTAGTGACTTCGTAAGGATGGAATAAAAATTAAATCAGAGTTTTTAATGTTGAAACTTATGAGCTGTTATTTTATTGGGGCATATTTTATTCCTCCTACTGCACATATTTGCAAATAGCATATACTCTTTGTGTAATCCCAGTACTAGTCATAGACTGTTCACTTGTTTTAAAAAGTAATTTAGACTAGAATGAGTAACTATGCCCTAATTGATATAAAACAGGTTGAAGTTATTTATTTGATTAGTTTGTCCTTTTTTTTTTGCATGGGATTATCCATAAGGTGACTTATAATCTAATGGAAGCCTCCTGAAGTAAATAATAAATATAGATCTTCTAGCTTGTTATAAAGTCATCGGCTAATATCGTCTTAGAGGTAGAAGGATCCCTATTTTCCAAAGGAGGGAATTCGCTCCCCCACCTCCCTAAGAATTGGTTATTGAGCCTCTGCTCAGACAGTTTCATCAATGGGGAGCTCCTTCATTTTGGATCAACCCAGTTTTATCAAATCTGTCTCTCCAGCCCTTTTACCTACTGGTCCCACTGGAATACATCAGAACTGGTCTACTCCCTCTTCCACTTGAGAACCCTTCAAATACTTGAATCCCACTATCTCTGTCCTCTAGACCTTTCCATGGTCTGGTTTTCTTCCTCTGGATGTCTATATTCTACTTGACTATTGACATCCTTGGTTTTGAATACCGAACACTTTGCCATCCCAGCTGGGCCTTTCCTGGAGTCCCTTGAGGTTTCTGTCTCAGCTTGTCATTTACCTTAACAAGAAAAGGTTTTCACAGCGTTTCTGGGTCTGGAAAGGAGTTCTGGAAGGGGAGAGAGCCCAACCATCTGTAAGCCAGAGTCTCTCAGAGTCATACAGGACACTCTTCAAGTGTGGTAGGGAGGCCAAAGAATGCAAACATCATAAAATTTGGGGGTCATGCTACACAGTCCTGCTCCCTAAGTATAATCAGCCAAAAGGATTTGTTGGATTCTTCTGAAACCTTGCTATTCATTCTGTCTCCCCATACATTAACTGATTAGTTGTTAGCAGGTACATTGGATATTAGCGAATTAGACCACTAAAAGCCCCCATTTGATTAGTAAGGTGGTATAATTGGCCCACAAATAGAGTAAGGTTACTTTGGATTTCTCAGGGGCCTAACTAGATCAGTCAACCATTTGATCTACTGTTCAATGACTGACTACCAGAAGCAAATGCTAATTTACCTGAATTTGATTCATTAATAATACCTAATACTGGCTGGGCGTGGTGACTCATACCTGTAATCCCAGCACTTTGGAAGGCCGAGGTGGGTGTATCACCTGAGGTCAGGAGTTTGAGACCAGCCTGACCAACACGGGGAAACCCCATCTCTACTAAAAATACAAAAATTAGCTGGGTGTGGTGGCGTGTGCCTGCAGTCCCAGCTACTTGGGAGGCTGAGACAGGAGAATTGCTTGAACCCAGGAGGCAGAGGTTGCAGTGAGCCAAGATTGTACCACTGCACTCCAGCCTGGGTGACAAAGTGAGCCTCAATAATAATAATAATAATAATGATAGTAATAATACCTAATACTTATTTATTGCTTATTATATGTAAGGCAGTGTGTTAAGCATTATATAATCTAATCTTCATAATAACTTCTTTAGGGAAGTTTCATCATCCACATTTACAGATGAAAAGCTGAACATCCATAGAGCTCAAGTGAGTTTCCCTGGGTCACACAGGTGATAAATAGTGGAGATGCGATTCAAATACAAACCCGTCTCACTGCAAAAGCCCAAGCTCTTGGTCATAATATTATTCTGTAGTGGTCTATGGAATACAGCTCTGTAGTTGTACCATCAGGCTTAGGGCTCATCACGCAAGTCTGGAGGACGAAGATATGGTGTATGTGGTGAGGTTAGAAGTGTAGAGTTCTGGTGGGTAAGTAGGCCATTTCAGCAGAGAGGCTGTTAGTCCATTATTATGTATCCCTTCATATTTATGCTCAATGTAATTATCCAGGAGTGGCCAAGGCCTCCTTTCCAATCCCTCCCACTGATTCCTGAACCTCATCCTTCACAACAAAAAAGTTATCTCTGGATTCCAAGGTGTCAAATATGTGATAGGATAGACAAATCCGTCTCAATATGTGAATAAAACAAGACTAGAGCACCTATGTCCCAGAATATTCCTTTCTCTCTCTAGTATTATGACATGTTCTCATTTAATGGAAGACTTCTGGATGCATTCTTCTGCATTACCTGTCAAACCCTGAAGAATCACTGAAATTATGGGGGTTTCAGAGAAACTCCTAGACAGGCAGGTCGAGGACACATGTTGGATAAAGTATAACCTTGGGGAACCTCATGGATTGCAGCTTTCTGTAGTTTATTCTGTAGATGCATGATGAAGGCCGTCAGTTAAGAATTCAGATAATAATTCGCTTTGCATAAGAACATATGCTTCATAGGCAGAGTGGGGACAACGTTGCCATTTGCAGTAAAACCCCTGATTAAGTCACTAATTAGGTTAATCAGGTGCTTTGCTTTCCTAACACAAAAAATTTTACTGAATAGTAATACTAAATTCTTGATAGCAATATCAAAGATAAGCTGGTGTGTGTGTGTGTGTGTGTGTGTGTGTGTGTGCGTGTGTGTTTAAATGCATTTCAGATAAAATAATCAGATTACTGTCACAATATTCTAGAGTATCTTGGCTATAAAGTGACATACTAAATATTGCTTTCCAATTTTCCATTGTAATGCATGAAAGAGATAAGCACATACTTTTATCAACAGCAAGACAAAATGCAAATCTTGAATAATAATAAGAACTACTTAATGTTAATTAAGAGAGAACTTTTTAAAGGAAATAGTTTGGTGTTTGGAACTCTTTGATACCAAAGATCTGCTTCAGAAGTTTAAAGATTATTTTGTAATTGATCCCATGTAGAGAACTGTCTTCCAGGACTGTTTTTATATTGTTCCAAAGTGAGCATAGAGGGAAATGTAGAAGCCAGGGATCGAAAGAAACCGAGCAATGTGAAAATGATCAATAAGTGGGGCAGGTGGAATTAATTTACCAAATAGCAAATATGTTAGCTTGAGTGTCCAGTCTGCACAGTGGACATCTATAGACAGCTTATTATTAATAACCAATATAATATAATTAAAGCTTCACCCTAGTGTTTTTGAGAAATGATGTGGTTACTCATTTGGGAGTATCCATCCAGAAGGGATTATTATTAGTCCTCAATTCTTAGACACAAGAGCCAAAAAGTTTGTTCCCTGGAGGACTAACTTTATTCCATAAGGTAATCCAAAGTAATACTGTCTTTATTAGTTTCCTGGGACTATCATAACAAATGACCACAAATGTGGTGGATTACAACAGGAATGTATTGTCACATTGCTCCAGAGGTTAGAAGTCTGGACTCAAAATGTTGGCGGGGCCATGCTCTCTCTAGAAGCTCTGGTGGTCTGTCCTTCATTGTTTCTTCCAGCTTCTGGTAGTTGCCAGCAATCCTTGGCATTCCTTCCAATCACTGCAGTCACTGATCCAACTGTGTTAGTCCGTTTTCACACTGCTGATAAAGACATACCCAAGACTGCACAATTTATAAAAGAAAGAGGTTTATTGGACTTACAGTTCCACCTGAGTGGGGAGGCCTCACAATCATGGTGGAAGGCAAGGAGGAGCAAGTCACGTCTTACATGCATGGTGGCAGGTTAAGGGAGGAGCTTGTGCAGAGAAACTCTCATTTTTAAAACCATCAGATTTCATGAGGCCCATTCATTATCAGGAGAACAGCACAGGAAAGACCCACCTCCATGCTTCCGTCATCTCCCACCAGATCCTTCCCACAACACATGGGAATTATGGGAGCTACAAGATAATATTTGGGTGGAAACACAGAGCCAAACCATATTACCAGCCTAATCCAGTATGACATTATCTTAACTTGATCACACCTGCAATGACCCTGCTTCCAGATAAGGCTACGTTCACATGTATCTTCATTAAGACTTTAACATACCTTTATAGAGGACACAATTCAATCCATAAGAGTGTTTGATAAAAGCGCTAAATTTTTAAAAATCTCTTGATTAAAGGAAGAGATTCCAACCAACTGCACTTCAATGATGCTATATCTTCAGTACAGACTGTAGAAACTTGAAAGAGAAACTAACAAAGGACAAACAAAAAACTCAAATACTCTTTTCTAATTCTGTGTATTAGTCCCTTTTCGCACTGCTAATAAATAAAAAATAAAAATACCCAAGACTGGGAAATTTATATAGGAAAGAGGTTTAATTGACTTATAGCTCAGCATGGCTGGATAGGCCTCAGGAAACTTACAATCATGGCAAAAGGGGAAACAAACACGTCTTTCTTCACATGGTGGCAGGAAGGAGAAGTGCTGAGCAAAGAAGGAAAAGCCCCTTATTGTTTCTTCCAGCTTCTTGTGGTTGCCAGCAATCTTTAGCATTCCTTGGCTTGTAGAGCATCATTCCAATCACTAATCCAACTGTATTAGTCCATTTTCACACTGCTGATAAAGACATACCCAAGGCTGCACAATTTACAAAAGAAAGAGGTTTATTGGACTTACAGTTCCACGTGGCTGGGGAGGCCTCACAATCATAGTGATGGAAACCATCAGATCTCATGAGAACTCACTATCATGAGAACAGAAGCATGGGGTAACTGCCCCCATGATTCAGTTACCTCCCCCAGGTTCCTCCCATGACACGTGAGGATTATGGGAACTTACAATTCAATATTAAATTTAGGTGACAACACAGCTAATATGTTTTGGTTGTGTCCCCTCCCAAATCTCACCTTGAATTATAATAATCTTCACATGTCAAGGGTGGGGCCAGGTGAAGATAATTGAATCATGGGTGCGTCTTCCCTGTGCTGTTCTCATGGCAGTGAGTAAATCTCATGAGATCTGTTGGCTTTGTAAGTGGGAGTTCCCCTGCACAAGCTCTCTTGCCTGCCACAATGTAAGACATCCCTTTGCTCTTCATCTTCCACCATGATTGTGAAGCCTCCCCAACCATGTGGAACTGTGAGTCTATTAAACCTCTTTCCTTTATAAATGACCCAGTCTTGGGTATGTCTTTATTAGCAGCATGAGAACAGACTAATACAATAGCTAAACCATATCATTCTGGGAAGCCTTTTTCCTATCTACCACCTCTGCTGCCCAATATATCCCTAGAGTTAGTGGGGAGGGTGGGTGGTATCTTCAAATCATACATCTGATCCCTGAGCTTCATCTGAACCCCGTTTCACACATCATTCTTGGTCAAGAGCACAGGCTCTAGAATCTTATTTAGATTCAGATTCAAATTTTAGCTACCTCCCCAACCCCAACTTGCCAACTGACTCCACCCCTCAATACCAACTAACACATAAATTGAAGGAGCTGTCACCATTTGGTTAGCTGGGTTTCTTACAGTGAAGTTGTTTAGTGAATTATATCTCTTGATGTCAGACTCACTGCCACAACCCTATTAACTTTGGAAATCGTTTTTTTAATGTTTTTCATTAAAAGAAGAATATCCTTCTCGATGCATTACATTATTTTATTCATGCATAATTAGATATTTAGCTCTTCATTTTGAACCTAATGCTCATCGTGGGATTTGCTCCTTTGACCTTTATGATCATGTGGAAATCAGCATACAGTATTTTCTGGGAGTTCTTTTTTCTAAATATTATTTTTGACAAGTGCTAGATATTTTAACTGATCTTTGACTTAAACCCTGGCAGTTTTATCTTTTATGTCTTCCTTTGCTTTTGTGGATGGGTTAGGGTAGTTTTTATGAAAAGAATGTCAAAACACAGCAAATGGTTTAGAATAACTCTGTTTATATCCCTTGGTGAGAGGGGAAAGGTCTTGGGAGAGAATTAATAATGTCCTATTGCTTCTCACAAACGACATCAAACAAATTGATAGTGATCTTGTTTCTCCTGAGAGATAGTACTGAAATTCACAAGGATGAACTAAAGCTGAAGAGGCTAAAGCCTGAACCCTATGAAAGGGCTATTCTGTGCAGGTCTGGGTTGTTCATTAGCGCCAAATGAGAATTCAGAGACAAGATGGCTGGTGAGTAAACTCACAGGAGAGATGTATTTATGGATGGAATGAGGGTATAAGAATTCATAGTCAGAAGCAGGGTATGTTTGCTTTTGTCTATATTGTAATATTATTCTGAAATTGTTTGAAAATCACTTGCTTCCATCTACATCTCAAGGAACGTCTTCCAGGCTACAAGCTTTCTCTCTTTCTTCTCCCAGGTTATTGGGTATCAGTGGGACAGATAATCACTCCATAGTATCAGCCTGTATATCAAGAATGAGAAAGTCACTCTTTAACAAAGCTAGAAAACACCAACATTTTCTCAGAAGAAATTCCAAATTCCATTTTTGATCTGCCTTGATAAAGTTGTACAAGACTCAGGACTTTCATTTCTCTCAAGTAAGTGAGGCTCCTTCACTATTGTTTCTAGGGCTTTGCTGGAGCCCTTCACCTCTTGGCCTCCCAAGGAACCCAAGCTATACCCAGGCAATCATATATCACTTACAAAGCACAACATGCAGTGAAAGCTTGACTTCTAGGGCAGGAAGTGGCATGAATATACCTGCAGTTTGATGCAAGTATTCTAGGAGGATAATAGTTCTCATTTACAACCAACACATGTACCCGGGAAGGGACAAATTTTCAGAGCCCCAGATAAGAAGGCAAGTGGCCAGGGACCCTGACCCAGCTATCCCACAGACTCTCTATGTGACCATGAGCAGGCAGTCTGCAATTTTCCCATGTCTAATATGAACAGGTTTGAATAAGTGAAACCTAAGGAACTTTTTTGCACTAAAGTGGAGGTGCTTCCCTACACGCTATGCAGCTGTGTCCCAGTGGGCTTTTGGGAACCATTTCTGTGTCCAGGCTCTTTCTCATACTTCTGCACTGTACATTTCTGTTTCCTCCCTTCCTCTGCTCCTTACTTATCATTTTTCTTTTTCTCTTTGTTTCTCTAACCCCATTTCTTCATTTTCTCCTCACCCTACATTAGGATTAAATAAATTCCCTTCGGGATCTTTTTAACGTTTAAGTGGCATCTAGATGTTAACAAGGTTCCTCACCTGTGTTCTCTTAACAAATCAGCCTTTTTTATTTTAAATCAAATATTAAAAGATATCCAAGAAGCTCTTAATACCCCCAGGTTATGATGAGGCATTCTAAAGATCTTGCAGTAATGCTGTTTCCATCTGGCACTCAGGGACTCTTTCACCAGGCTGCTGACATCTTGCAGTCAGCAGTTCCCTAACCTCATTGTTCCCCTACCCCAAGGAGTTTCCCAGGGGTAGAGAGACAAGCTGATTGTATGGGACCCTTCTGGAAACCAAGATGCTCTAACTTGAAGAGAGTACAGCTGTCACTTGGCCAGGAGCCACTCAGACAGTCTCAGTGGACATCTCTACAATGTGACTCTTCTAGCCTTGTGCAGCCACTACCTTGAACAACGTGCAATGCCCCATCTCTCATGTGCATGTGGAGTAAATCACGTTCTTATTTGTTTTATAATTTCACAGAAGGTATCTGCAGCCCTTTAGGTCCTCAACAATCACGAAATATGCCCTCACCTCTGTTCTGGGACGTTGGGAAATTTATATAAGCTAACATCTATTTACCTAGCACTCAATCCCTCCTCACCACAACTCCATGGGGTAGATGCTATTATTAGCATCCCTATTCTGCAGCTGAGGAAATTGAGGCATGCAGATGTTATGCAATTTGCCAAAACATGTACAGTTAAGCAAGGAGCTGAGCCGGAGATCAAAGCAAGATAGCCTGGATGAGAGCATAGGTACTTAAGCACTATACCATATTCACATTTTCTTTTCCTTAGTTTCACAGCCAGTCAGTAGTGGGACTAGAATAAGAACCCGTGTCTGTCTGCGGATAGAGCCCACATTCTCAGCCAGCACGTCCTGTGGAGGCATGCTGGGGTTATGAAGCAGGCTGACCATGATGTGCCTTCTTTCTTGTGATTCCAAGGCTTTAGAGTATCGCTTTGTAAAGGAGAAACCTGAAACTAAATGCATACCATGAGAATTACAGAACTGCCAAACTAAAGTGCAGGGAAATAGTAATATCTAAAAATCTCAGCTTGAGGCAGAATCTAATAAAGAGGAGTGGGGGTTCAGTAAAATAGACTTCTAGCGTTCACACAGTAAACTAATAAACTTGGCAATTGTCATAATATTTGGTTTCATGGAGAACACAGCCTGTTAGCAACAGGGAATAACTTAATCTGTTAATTAAATACAAATTTCAGTTCGCATAAAAGCATAATAATTAATCTTTTCTTACCTTAGGATATCTGGATCAGCAAATATTGGAATTTCTCAAGAAAGGAAATACAGGGGTACTTATGTCTGTAATGCTCACTATTGCTTTGCTGCTGTAGATTTGCCAGTTCAGCACTCAGGAGGCTTTTGTTTAACTTTTAGATCCTTTTTATTTATTTACTTGCAATTAGTGTATGCTACTACCTGGCAACAGTAGATGACTCCGTTAAATTCATGTTACTTGAGCTGCAAAAGATTCCTAAAGGAGTGTCTTGCTCTGAATATCTACTTCTTTAAACCCAACTAACCCTTCCACCCCAAAAATTCATTTTTAACACTGTAAGAAGCAAGTCAATTGATCATTAATTGGTATGGCAGATAATTAAATAGAACAAGATCGAAGGGATTAATGCTTGAACATAGGGCCAATCACAAATATCTGTGCAGGTAGGGTGGTGCAGTGGTTAAGCGCCCAGGTATTCAGATAGACCTGGCTTCCTATCCCAGGTCTTCCACTTGTTTCGCTGCAGAACCATAGGCCAGTTACCTAACATCTCAAAGCCTCCTTCCCTTGTTTGAAGTTAATGATATGTTCCTATTTCTTTTTTTTTGAGACGGAGTTTCGCTCTTGTTACCCAGGCTGGAGTGCAATGGCGCCATCTCGGCTCACCGCAACCTCTGCCTCCTGGGTTCAAGCAATTCTCCTGCCTCAGCCTCCCGAGTAGCTGGGACTACAGGCTGTGCCACCATGCCCAGCTAATTTTTGTGTTTTTAGTAGAGACGGGGTTTCACCATGTTGACCAGGATGGTCTCGATCTCTTGACCTCGTGATCCACCCGCCTCGGCCTCCCAAAGTGCTGGGATTACAGGCGTGAGCCACCGCGCCCGGCCGATATGTTCCTATTTCATAGTACCACTGCTGTAAAGATTA
The DNA here is from genome assembly GCA_004027835.1 of Alouatta palliata. Taxonomy (NCBI): domain Eukaryota; kingdom Metazoa; phylum Chordata; class Mammalia; order Primates; family Atelidae; genus Alouatta; species Alouatta palliata. Next base: position 4,421 of record PVKV010025669.1, on the reverse strand, counting down.
AGCAAGACAGCAAGATGGAAGAACTTGGCCCAGAGCCATCTACATTCTCCCTTTGATGAGCTAGACTGGACTAATCCTGTGGTTTTTCAGAAGAGCCACGGTCTCTCTAGTCTCTTTTAAGGGCTTAGAGTCCCCTTCACTTGGCCAGAAACACAACCTGCCGCGTCCATTGCCTTCACTTGACCCCTCCTGCATGTCTTCCAGGCACGTATTCCGATGTGACTTTCCTTAAGAAGTCTTTCTTATTATTATTTTGTTCAGTGTGATAACAGTTTAACAAGTTTTTAAAGTTAAAGATATACAATAAAGTATGTATGGATGAAATGAAATAATGTCTGTGATTTGCTTTAAAATAATACTTCAGGAGAAAATGGGAAGAAGAAAATAAATGAAATTAGGTTGGCAAGATGCTGATAACTATTGAAGCTGGGATATGGGTACACAGGGGTTTAATTTACAGTTCTCTTTACTTTAGGGCATATTTAAAATTTTCTATTAAAAAATTAATCTTCCTTAAATCCCCTTTTGAGCTGATTTAGGTGTCCCTCCTAGATAATCCTTAACAGCAGTATTGTATTATCCTGTAACTGCTACCCTAATTATCTGTTTCCTAGATGGTCCCCACTCTTAGACCATGAAATCCTTGAAGGTAAGAATCTGTGTATTATTCATTTATGTATCACCACACCGAAGCAAAACGTAAAAATGTAAGATGAACACTGTGAAAAAAATATTCGTTGAGTTGAATAAACATTTTATTTAGAATGCCTCTTTCATGCTTTGAAGGCTTATTCTCTGAGGAGCTTGTTGTCAGGACCTTCCTAAAGCAGTCTTAGGTGCTGAGAGTTTTGTTCTATATCAGGCACTGGCTTTTAGAACTAATTAAAGCCAAAAGCCATTATGACACATCCTTGTGCTAGGAATCAAAAACTGTCTGTCACTAATTGTCTAGTTAGAAACAGGTGAATTTCCACTTTGTCCAAAGACTGCAACATTCACTTTTTCCCAACAACTTTAAGCTGCAACTTTGACTTAACAGATGTGTGCGTAGCACTTTCTTAACAGTTCCCCAGTAATGACTGGAGCCTCCAAAACTATTATCTAAATAAATGTAAAGATGTTGTCGCGTATATATTTAAGATATATCTATGATAGCATTGATGGTACTGCTCCTGTCTCCAAAACATTTACTTGCCTATCACTTTTAGATCATGTATACAGGTAAGAACATATTTTTAGAACATATGGTATGTTTCTGAAGATCAAAATTTGATGTTAGCATACATCCCACTAAATCGTTAAAACTTCATAGCATGGCAGGGGTGAGGGGAGTTTGGGGAGATGTTCAAATGATGCTAACTTTTAGTTAAATAGGAGGAATAAGTTCAAGAGATCTATTGTACAACATGGTGACTATGGTTAATAACAATGTATTGTCTTTTTAAAAATTGCTAAGAGCGTAGATTTTAAGTATTCTTACCACAAAAAATCAATATGTGAAGTAATGCATGTGTTAACTAGCTCAATTTGGGCATTCCACAGTATATGCATATTTCAAAACAACATGTTATGCACAAGAAACATACACAATTTTTATTTGTCAATTAAAATTAACAAATGTGTTAAAAAAAAAAAAAAAAACTCCATAGCACTATGCAGCCCAATCTTGAAACACTGGGGCTATTGATCATCAAGTAATTAGAGGCAAGTTAGTCACCCATTCAATAAATATCTATTATGCTCTTTTCATACGTGCCAAACCATCTTCTAAGCACTGGGAATACCTTGAAGGACAAACCACATAACACTCTTGCCATCATGGAGTTTATATTTTAGAGAATTCAACTAGTCCCGTGTTAGAGATGCAAACAACTAGTATAAGAAGTTCTCACTGGGAGCTATTCACTGAGGAGCTTGTTATACTACGCTCCTCCCATCTCATCTACTGGTTAAGGACCTTGTCCGTCATCATTCTCCTCTCTGTCTCCTGCGTCATCTATTTCATTTTCTCTGCTAGACCATTTTCACAAATGTATACACATATTATAATGTATCCCAATTAAGAAAAAACGCTCTTGGCCCTACATTTCTCCGTAGTTACCACTCTACTTCTTTGTCCCTTTATAGAGTAAAAACTCCTTTAAAAGGTTGCCTGTATTGATTTTCTCTACTTTCTCTCTCCCTAAATGGTCATTTTGTCTCCTTTCATTCTCTTTGGTACCTGTTTATATCAAACATTCCCTTCTACCAGAATGGCTTTTGTCAAAGTTACCTATGACCTCTACTTTGCTAAACCTAATGATCGACTCCTAGTCCTTATGTTGCCTGACATGTCAGAAGCATTTGGCTCAGTTGATCAATTTCTTCTCTTTGAAAAACATCTGGGACAGCACATTCTCCTGAGCTTCCTCTTCCCTCACAAGCCATTTCTTCTCAGTCTCCTTTGCTGGTTCTCCCTCTTTCACCCACCTTTTACCTTCACTTTATCTACACTCACCCCCTCGTTGCTATTGTCAAATTTCCTGGCTTTACTATCTATATGCCAATCACTGCCAAATGTCTATCCCCAGCCTGGACCTCTTCCCTGAACTCTAGGCTCATACATCCACCTGCCTGCCCAACATCCCTACGTACCATCTTAAAGTTCACATAACCCAAACTGATCTCCTGATTCTTCAGTCCCCAAATGTGCTCCTTCTAGAGTGTTCTCTATCTCTGTAAATGGCAACTCTAACCTCCGACTTTCCCTGCCAAAAAATCTCAAGCCGTGCTTTACTACTCTCTCTTTTTTTTTTTTTTTACCTGACATACTATCATCTAGCAAGTCCTTTCAGCTTTACCTTCAAAATTTATCCAGAACAGGATAACTTATTCTAACATCTACTGATCTCATCTTGGTCCAAGCCACCATCGTTTCTTGATTGTACGTTCTCTACAGTAGCCTCCTATATGATTTCTCTGCCTCTACTCTTGCCTTCTACAGTATATTTTCTTCATAGCAGCCTGAGTAACTATGTTAGAATATGAGTCAGCTCCTGTCATTATCCTCTTTAGATCTTTCCAAATTCCTGCAGCCACCTATAAGACCCCCTAAACTTGTTCCTTTGGCATGAAATAGTCTTCTCACAGATATCCACACGGCTTTCTCCTGCCTCTCCTTCTGCTCTTTGCTCAAATGTCAGTTTCTCAGTAAGACCTTCCCCAACTACCCTATTTAAAACTACAACCCTCCTATTCCCCACACTCTACCTCTCACCTCTTTTGTTTTTACCATAGCACTTGCCATCATTTAAATATTGTGTATTTTGCTTTCTTGCTTATTGTCTACCCCTCTGCTGCTCACCCTGAGAATATAAACACTAAGAGAGTCAGAGATTTTTGTCTGTTTTATTCATTGTTGAATACCTAGTATATAGAACAGTCTTGGACACATGGTAGGCATTCAGTAACATTGTTGCTTACTTGAATGAATGAATAAATGAACATTTATTTTTACACAGGTATAGGAGATACAGTAAACAAGACATGGTCCTTGCCCCAAAAAATTCACAGTAGAAAGAAGAGAAATAGAAAAGATAACAGAATTTCTATTCAATATGTTGATTGCAGTCCTAGGTATGAATGTCGAGAAGGCTCTGGGAACATATGGTAGACAATAAATGCTTACCACATTTTAATGAATGATTTCCAGTTAGTTTTACTAACAAGAGAAACACTTTTCTTGAGACACTGACAGTCTCCTAATGACTCCTGTCCTTTACAATCCCTGGGGAAGGACTGGAAACTAAAGAGAAACTGTTGATATTACAGTGTCTAGCTTTACCACTGGAAATGTAAAGCATTGATCTTTGTTACTTGTTAAAATTACAAAGTAAAAATAGAGTTAAACTGAAAGCAAAAGGCAAAAATGTACCAGGATAGGTCTACCCCAGAGAATTGCACTGAGACTTATTACTCTGCATTAAGATGTAAATTGCATAGTCCTTTGAGTCAGTATTTGCCGATTGTAGATTTCCTTTAGCCAAAGGTGAGTCAGTTTGAGGAGGAAAAATAAAACAACAAAAGCATGAATTGCGGAAATGAAACCATACCCCTGCTGCTAAAACTTTGCACTGACACTGTGTCTGACAACAAAGCAATAGATTGGAAAATGAAAAAGTGAGTCAACCAATTGTTCTGTCTGCATGACACATATGCTTTGACTTCTTTACCCACTGAATTGATACTGTGTATATGTGGTTTGAAGGGTAGAAATGGGGCAGTGGAGGGGAGACTATTTTGAAAAGCATTTGGTTCCACATCATTCTCTTTCCCATAATCTCACTTTTCCTGGGTGGTGAATGATTGAGAGTCAGCATAAAGTATTCTGCAGCTATCCCAAACATAGTTTACATACTGTGGTTAGAAAAACTCCTGTTTCA
>PVKV010025668.1:13653-29360 GCA_004027835.1 Alouatta palliata | reverse complement strand
CGGTGACCCACTGCGCCGGCTGAAACCGCGGGCGCTGGCGTTTTTTTTGCCTGGGAAATCTCCTGGCCTGGCTGTCTGTTTCAGTCCCCTTTTTTAATCAAATGAATGGGCGGCTCTGCCTTCCCGGAGCTCCAATTGCCAGCTAAAACAGCACCCGGACCCACGTCTTTTGTATTGGGAACCGCTGCGCCGGGGCGCCGCTCCAAACAGTGGCGGCGAAAAGGGCCGCGCAGGCGAAAACAGCGGAGCCGGCGAAAACAGCGGAGCCTGCGAAAACAGCGGAGCCTGCGAAAATAGCCGCGCCGGCCAAACCAGCCGCGCCGGCCAAACCAGGTGCGCTGGCGACCTGTGGGGCTCCTCCCCCTGGGAATCTCCTGGTCTGTGGGCAATAAAAATCCGTCTGGGAATGTGGCGTCCACTCACTCTCCACGCTTTCACTGGGAGCTGCAATCCTCAGCTGCTCCTAATCGGCCATCTTGGATCTCTCCTCAGATGATTTCTTAGTGTTTATTACGGTCCTTTTTCTCTTTCTGATTGAAGTACTTCCATTAGCATTTCTTATAGAACAGACCTGGTGTGGATAAAGTCACTCAGCTTTTGTCTGTCTGTGAATGTCTTTGTTTCTCCTTGTGTTTGAAGGATATTTTCACCAGATGTACCACTCTGGGGTAAAAAGCTTTTTTCTTCAACACTTTAAATATATCATCCCACTCTTTTCTGGCTTGTAAAGTTTCCTCTGAAAAGACTTCTGTAAGATGTACTGGACCTCCATTTTATGTTGTTTGTTTTTTTCTTGTTGCTTTTTGCTTTTAGAATTTTTTTCTTGATCCTAGATATTTGGATTTTTTTTTATTAAATACCTTCAGGTAGTCTTCATAAGGTTACATATACTTGGTTTTATATATCCTTCTTGTAGTAGAAATTAATGTCTTTCTCTTAGTTTGAAAAGTCACTTCAAATAAACTTTCTATCCTGATCTCCTCTCTCTATTGCTCTTTTAAGGCCAATAGCATATTTGCCTTCTTGAAATTATTTTCTAGCTCTTGTAGTTGTGCTTCATTCTTTTTAATTTTTTTGCATCTCCTCTCAATGTGTATTTTCGTTTAGCCTTGTCATTAAACTCACTAACTCTTTCTTCTGCTTCATAAATTCTGCTGTTGTAGAGACTCTGATGCATTCTTCAATGTCTATTGCATTTTTCCACGCCAGAATTTGTATGATTGTTTTAAAGTATTTCATTTTTTTGTTAAATATATCTAAGAAGTTTCTAAATTCTTTCTCTGTGTATTCTTGAATTTATTAGCATTTATGCAAACCACCTATTTTAAGTTATCTGTCTGAAAGTTAAATATATCTTTTTCTCTGGGACTAGTCTCTGGTGCCTTATTTAGTGCATTTGGTCAGGTCACATTTTCCTGGATATTCTTGGTGCTTGTAGATATTTATCAGTGTCTGGACAATGAAATGTTAGTTATGTATTGTGCTCTTCATAGTCTTAGCTTGTTTGTACCCATCCTTGGTAAGGCTCTTTAGGCATTCAAAGGGACTTGGGTATTGTGATCCAGGCTTTTGGTCAATACAGCAGTATCTGCATTAGGGTGCAATAGAAGCCCAGTAATTATGTGGTTCTTGCACACTCACGGTGGTACCACTTTGGTGGTCTTGAATGAGATCCAGAAGATTTCTCTGAATTACTAGACAAAGACTCTTGTTCCTTTCTCTTACTTTCTCCTAATTAAATGAAATTTCCTTCTCTGTCTTTTTGTGCTGTGCTGCCTGGAGTTAGGCAAAGGGTGACAAAAGCATCCTTCTGGCCACCACCATTGAGATTTTGCTGGATCAGGCCTGAAGCAAGCACAGCAGTGGGTCTTGTGCAGCAACCACTGTAAAAACTACCTGACTACTGGCTATTTTGCTTAACACTCTAGGGCTCTACAGTTATCAAGTGATGAAGCCAACCAAGTCTGCAAATTTGCTTCAGGACAGTATGTTTTCCTGTGCCCAGGGAGATCCAGAGGTGCTATATGGGAGTCAAGGCCTAGATTAGGAAACCTTAGAAATCTGTCTGGTGCTCTATTCTACTGTGACTGAACTGTCACCTAAACCCCAATATAAAGTCCTTTCCATTATTTCATCACCTTTTCCCTGGCAGAGGGCTCTCTCCCCATGTTGACTACTGTCACAGACCAGTAGAGTTTCCTAAAAGACTATTGCTGATATTCACTCAAGGACCAAGGACTCTTCAGTCAGCTTGTGGTAGAGGCTGCCTGGCCTGGCACTCAAATTTTAGGGCAGTGGGCTCAACTCTGGCACAGGATAAGTCCAAAAACGGTGTCCAAGAGCCAAGACCTGAAATCAGTGAACCAAGAGCCCACTTGGTGCTCTACTCCACTGTGGCCAAGCTGGTATCTAAGCTTCATGACAAAGTCCAGCTTCAGTTTTTATTTTCTTTTCTCAAGCAGAAGGTATCTCTCCTCATAGCCACTATAGTTGTGAATGTGTTGGGTCATCCTGAAGCCAGCACCTCTCAGAGTCACACCCAAGGCCTTTGGTGTGTACTACCTAGTTATGGCCACTGACTATTCAGGACCTACAGGCTCTTTAGTCAGCAGGTGATGAATCCTTCTAGTACTGGGTTCTTTACTTCAAAAAAGCAGGTTTTCTTCTGGCCCAGGGTGTGTCTAGAAATGTCATCATCTGCGAGCTGGTGCATGGAATAGGGCCCTCGCATTTCTGCCTGTTGCCTTATCCTACTATGTGTGTGCTGGTGTTCAAGTGGAAAACAAAGTTATCTTTATTCTTCCCTCTCCCTTTCTCAAGTGGAATGAAGAAATCTCTTTTGGAGCTGTGATTGAGGGAGGGGTGGTGTAAGTACTCCCCCAGCAATCTCAGTTGGTGTCTCACGAGATAGTATACTGCCATAAATCAACTGGCTCTGAGCACAGTACGGTACTACAATTTTCATAGGAATTTTGGTAACTGTGGCCTAGACTACCTTTTGAATTTATTTAGGACCCTAGAGCAGTGTGGCACATGGTGACAAGTCTTGGTGAAACTATTTTCAGCTGCTGGGATAGGAAATTCTCCTCTAGCCATGGCTTGACTAAATCGTGTCTCTATGGACATTGGCTCAGTTCTGTTCAGTGTTGGCAGTGCTGAGTTCCAGTGCAAAGTCCCACTATTACTGCACTTTCACTTCCCCAAGCACACATGTTCTGTCCATTTGCTACATGGTAGCTGCCTGTGGGTGAGAGAGTGGTGGCATTTGCAATTCAAGACTATCTTTCTACGCACTTCACTGCCTCTTTCAGATATCTGAAGGTAAAACCAGGTGTTGAAATTACTCACCTGATTTTTGGCACTTATGAACATGGTTTTCTGTGGGGTCTACATAGTCGTTAAATTGGTGTTTCTGTGAGGAGAATAACCAGTGGAGGCTTGTATTCAGCCTTTTTGCTCCACCTCCTCTCAAGAAAAACTTTTAAGCTTGTTTTTATGTATTAATTTATAATTGTTTAGAAGAAATGAGAGATTTATTTGAATGTAACTCTCTTCTATCTTCCCAGAGTTCTTTGCCTAAACTACCTATCCCTGAAATATATATAAGAACTTCATGAGGCTTACACAAGTATCAATAGCTGAATAGATCAAGTAGAAGAAAGAATATTAGAGATTGAAGATCAACTCAATAAAATAAAATGAGGAGACAAAATCAGAGAAAAAAGAGTGAAAAGAAACAAACAAAGCCTACAAGAAATATGGGACTATGTGAAAAGACCAAATCTACATTTGATTGGTGTAACTGAAAGTGACAGGGAAAATGAAACCAAGTTGGAAAACACTCTTCAGGATATTATCCAAGAGAACTTCCCCAACCAAGCAAGGCAAGCCAACATTCAAATTCACGAAATACAGAGAAGAACACCACAAAGATATTCCTTGAGAAGAGCAACCTTAAGACACATACTTGTTAGATTCACCAAGGTTGAAATGAAAGAAAAAAATCTTAAGGACAGCCAGAGAGAAATATTGGGTTACCCACAAAGGGAAGTCCATCAGACTAACAATGTATCTCTCTGCAGAAACCCTACAAGGCAGAAGAGAGTGGGGCCAGTATTGATTATTTCATCACTCAGATATTAAGCTTAGTACTCATTAGTTATTTTCTCTGATTCTCTCCTTCCTCCATCCCTCTACTCTCTGATAGGCTGCAGTGACTGCTGTTCCTTTCTTTGTGTCCATGTGTCCTCATTATTTAGTTCCCACTTATAAATTAAAACATATTTGATTTTCTTTTCCTGTGTTAGTTTGCTAAAAAATAATAGTCTCCAGGTATGTCTGTGAGCCTGCAAAAAACATACCCTTATTCTTTTTCATGGCTGCAAAATATTCCATAGTGTGTATGTACCACATTCTCTTTATCCAATCTACCATTGATAGGCATTTAGGTTGATTCCATGCCTGCTATTGTAAGTAGTGTTGCAACGAACATACATGTGTATGTACATTCATAACAGAGTGATCTATATTTCTTTGGGCATATGCCCAGTAGTAGGATTGCTGGGTCAAATGGTAGTTCTGTCTTTAGATCTTTGAGGAATCATCACACTGGTTTCTACAATGGTTGAACTAATTTACACTCCCACCAACAGTGTACAAGTGTTCTTTTTTCTCTACAACCTCGCCAGCATGTTATTTCTTCACTTTTTAGTAATAGCCATTCTGACTGGTGTGAGATGGTATCTCATTGTGGTTTTGATTTGCTTTCCATTAATGATCAGTGCTGTTGAGCTGTTTTTCATATGCTTGAGGGACACATATGTGTCTTCTTTTGAAAACTGTTCATATTCTTTGTGACTTTTTAAGAGGGTTGTTATTTTTTTAAAAAATCATTTAAGATTCTTATAGATGCTAGATATTAATTTTTTTCAGATGTATAGTTTGCTAATATTTTCTACCATTCTGGAGGTTGTCTGTTTACTCTGTAGATAGTTTCTTGTTCTGTTAAGAACCTCTTTAGGTTAATAAGATTTCATTTGCCAATTTTGCTTTTGTTGTAGTTGGTTTTGGCATCTTCATCATAAAATTTTTGCTCATTCCTACGTCCAGAATTGTATTGCCTAAGTTGTTTTCCATGGTTTTTACAGTTTTGGGTTTTAAATTTAAGTTTTTAATTTATACTGATTTGACTATTATACATGGTGTAAGAAAGAGTTCTAGTTTTAATCTTTTATATGTAGTTAGCTAGTTATTCCAGCATCCTTTTCTCATTGCTTGTTTTTGTCATTTTTGTCAAAGACCAGAGAGTTGTAAGTGTGTGGCTTTACTTCTTGGCTATTATGTTCCATTGGTCTACATGTATGTTTTTGTAGCAGTACCATGCTGTTTTGATTACTGTAGATGTGTAGTATAGTTTGAAAACAGGTAGCATGATGCCTCAAATTTTGTTCTTTTTGGTTAGGATTGCCTGGCAATTCAAGCTCTTTTTAGATTCCATATGAATTTGTAATTTTTTTTCTAGTTCTGTGAAAATAACATTATTTCATTCATAGAAATAACATCTAATCTGTAAATTACATAGGAGAGTATGACCATTTTAGTGATATTGATTCTTATTATCGATGAGTATGGATTTTTTTAAATTTATTTTTGTCATCTCTGTTATTCTTGAGTAATGTTTTATAGTTCTTCTTGTAGAAATCTTTTACCTTTCCAGTTGGCTGTATTTATAGGTATTTTAGTTTTTTGTTTCAATTGTGAATGGCATTGCATATTTGATTTTGTTCTCAGTTTGACTGTTATTGGTGTATAGGAATGCTGCTGATTACTGTATGTTCATTAAGTATTTTGAGATTTTCTGGAGTTGTTTATCAGCTGAAGACGTTTTTGAGCCAAAACAATGGGTTTTTTTTTGGAGATATGGAATCATGACATCTGTCAAATGGGATAGTTTGACTTCCTGTATTCCTATTTGGATACACTTTATTTATTTATTTATTTATTTATTTATTTATTTATTTATTTATTTATTTATTTATTTTCTTATTGTTCTGGCCAGAACTTCCAATACTATGTTGAATAGGAGTGGTGAGACAGGACATCCTGGTCTTGTGCTGACTTTCCAGATGAGTGCCTCTAACTTTTGCCCATAATGTTGGCTGTGGATTTGTCATAGATGGCTTTTATAATTTTGAAGTGCATTCTTTCAATACTTAGTTCACTGAGATTTTTTAACATGAAGGGGTGTTGAATTTCTTCAAGTCTTGTCTGCATCAATTGAGATAATCATGAGGTTTTTGTCTTTAGTTCTGTTTATGTGATGAATACCATTTACTGATTTGTGTATGTTTAACTAACTTTGCATCTAGAGAAAAAAGCCCACTTGATTGTGGTGGATTAGCTTTTTTATGTGTTGCTGGATTTTATTTGCCAGTATTTTGTTGAGAATTTTTACATCATGTTAAACAAGGATATTGGACTAAAGGTTTTTTTTTTTTTTTTTTTTTTTTTTTTTTTTTTCCTTTGGAGCATGGGGGTGGAATCAGTCTCTGCCTGGTTTATTATGAGGATGATGCTGGCCTCATAGAATAAGTTAGGGAAGAATCTCTCCTTCTTAATATTTTTGAAACAGTTTTATTGTTACCATCTCTTCTTTGTACATGTGGTAGAATTCAGATAAAAATTTGTCTGGTCCTGACCTTTTTTGGTTGATAGTCTATGTATTACGGATTCAATTTTGAAGCTCATTATTGATATGTTAAGGGATTTAACTTCTTCCTAGCTTATTCTTGGAAGGGTGTATGTGAATAGGAATTTATTAATGTCTTCTAGATTTTCTACTTTATGTTCATAGAAGTGTTCATAATATTCTCTAATGATTATTTGTATTTCTGTGGGTTCAGTGGTAATACTTCCTTTGCCATTTCTAAGTGTGTTTATTTTAATATTCTATCTTTTATTCTTTATTAGTCTCTTAGCAGTCTATCTATTTTATTATTTATTTTTAAAGTACCAACTCCTGGCTTCATTGATCTGGTCAATATTCTTTTGTGTGTCTCAATCTCTTTCAGTTCAGTAAAGATCTTTGTTATTTGTCTTCTGGCCTTGGCACTGAGGTTCTCTTCACTTTCTAGTTCTTTTAGTTATGAAGTCAGGCTGTTAAACTGAGATCCTTCAACTTTTTGTTGTGGGAATTTAGTGCTATAAATTTCTTTCTTAAGATTGCCTTACCTATGTCCCAGAGATTTGGGAATGTTTTATCTTTTACTATTTTCAAATAACTTCCTTATTTCTGATTTAATTTTATTATTTAACCAGAAGTCATTCAGGAGCAGGTTGTTCAATTTCTATGTAATTGTATTGTTTTGAGCAAATTTCTTTTGCTTGATTTCTAATTTGATTGTTCTGTGGTCTGAGAGAGTTGTCATTATGTCAGTTCTTTTGCATTTACTGAGGAATGTTTTATGTCCAATTATGTGATTGATTTTAGAGTTGCACCATGCAACAATGAGAAGAATGTATATGCTGCTGTTTTGAGGTGGAGAGTTCTGTAGATGACCATGAGATCCATTGGATACAGTGCTGAGTTAAGGTTCTGAATATCTTCATTAATTTTCTGTCTGTATAATCTGTCTTATACTGTTAGTGTGACATTGAAGTCTTTCATTATTATTCTGTGGGAGTCTAAGTCTCTTTGAAGGTCTCTAAGGACTTGCTTTATGAATTTGGGTGCTCCTGTGTTGAGTGCATATATATTTAGAACAGTTAAGTTTTCTTGTTGACTTGGACCCTTTACCATTGTATTAGTTTATTCTCCCATTGCTATGAAGAAATATCTGAGACTGGGTAATTTATTTAAAAAGAGGTTTAATTGGCTAATGCTTCCACAGATTTTACAGGAAACAGCAGCATCAGCTTCTGTGGAGGTCCCTGGAATATTTTAATTATGGCAAAAGGCAAAGCAGGAGCAGGCATTTTAACATGGCCAGGACAGCAGAAAGGGCAAAAAGGTGTGTGGTGCTATACACTTTAAAACAACCAGATCTCATGAGAACACACTCACTATACAGTACCAAGGGGTGACAGTGCTAAACCATTTACAGAAACTCTATTTCCATGGCCCATTCACTTCCTGCCAGGACCCTCCTTCAACACTGAAGATTAAAATTCCACATGGGATTTGGGCAGGGACACAAATACAAATTATATCAACTATTATGTAATGTCCTCCTTTGTTGTTTTTGATCCTTGTTGGTTTAAAGTCTGTTTTGTCTGAAATTAGGATTACAACCATGCTTTTTTTCTGATTTCCATTTGCTTGTTGTATTTTCTTTGTTCTGTTCCTGACTTCTCCCAAATCTCCTTTCTTTCTCACATTTCAAAATGCAAGCATGCCTTCCCAAAAGTTACCCAAAGTCTTAACCCATTCCAGCATTAATTCAAAAGCCCACAGTCCAAACTCTTATCTGAGACAAGGCAGATCCCTTTGGCCTATGAGTCTGCAAAATCAAAACAAGTTAGTTATGTCCAAGATCTAATGAAGGTACAAGCATTGAGTAAATTTCCCCATTTTGAAAGGGAGAAATCAATCAAAACAAAGGGCCTAAAGACCCAATGTAAGTCTGAAATTCAGCAAAGCAGTCAAGGTTTAAGCTTTAAATCTTGAAGCTCCCAAATAATCTCATCTGACTCCATACCTCACATCCAGGGCATGCTGATACAATGAGTGGATTCCCAATCTTTGGGCTGCTTTGTCCATGTGGCTTTTCAGAGTTTAACCCCTTTGACTGCTCTCATGAGCTGGCATTGAGTGCCTATAGCTCTTCTAAAAGGAAAATGCAAGCTGCCAGTGGATCTACCATTCTGGGGTCTGGAGGATGGTAGCCCTGTTCTCACAGATCCACCAGACAGTGCCTCAGTGGGGACTCTGTGTAGAGGCTCCAACCTCATTTTTTTCTTCCTCACTTACCTATTAGAGGTTGTCCATGAGGGCTCTACCCCTGCAGCAGGCTTCCTCATGGACATCGAGGCCTTTCCATATGTCCTCTGAAATCTAGGCAGAGGTTCCCAAGCATTGACCCAAACTGTATCTGGGACCCTTTTAGGAATAGCTAGAGCTGGAGCAGCTGGGATGCAGGTACCAGTGTCCTGAGGTTGTGCAGGGCAGTGGGTCCCTTGGCTTGACATATGAAACCATTCTTTCCTCCTAGGCCTCCAGGGCTGTGATGGAAGAGGATGTCATCAAGGTCTTTGAAATGCCTTTCAACCCTTTCCCACTTGACTCCTTTTTACTCGTGCAAATGTCTATAGCCTGCTTTAATTCCTTACCCCCAAAATAGGGTTTTCACTTTTTCCACATGACCAGGTTGCACATTTTTCAAACTTTTATGCTCTGATTTCCTTTTAAATATAACTTTTAGTTTTATATCATTTATTTGCTCATGGATATGAGCATAGGTGGTTAGAAGCAGCCAGGCCAAATCTTCAATGCTTTGCTTCTTAGAAATGTTTTCCCACCAGATACCCCAAATCATCATTCTCAAGTTCAAAGTTCCACAACTCCTTAGGGCTGGGGCACAATGCAGTTAGCACAAATCTCTTTGCTAACTCATAATGTGACCTTTGTTTTAGCTCCCAATAACTTCCTCATCTTCACCTAAGACCTCCTCAATCTAGACTTCATTGTCCATATCACCATCAGCATTTTCTTCACAACCATTCAGCCAGTCTCCAGGAAGTTCCAAACTTTCCTTCATGTTCCTGTCTGCTTCTGAGCCCTCCACACACCCTTCCAGCCTTAGCCAGTAAACTTGTTCATTCTCACACTGCTATAAAAAATAACCGAGACTCCATAATTTATGAAGAAAAGAGATTTACTTATCTCACACTTCCACAGGCTGTACAGGTATCATAGTTAGGGAGGCCTTAGGAAATTTTTAATCATGACAGAAGGCAAAGGGGAAGAAGATATATCTTCACATGGTTGGAGAAGAAGAGAGAGAAGGGGCAGGTGGTACATACTTTTAAGCAACCAGATCTTATGAGAACTCACTCATTATTACAAGAACAGCATGGGAGAAATGCACTCCTCATCATCCAATCACCTCCCACCAGGCTCCTCTCCCAACATTGGGATTACCATTCTACGTGAGATTTGGACAGGAACACAAATGCAAACCACATCAACTGATTACCTAATTTCAAAGCTCGTTCCACATTTTCAATTATCTTTATAGCAATGCTCCACTCCTCAGTACCAATTTTCTGTATTAGTTCACTCTCACATTGCTATAAAGAAAGACCTGATAAATACCTAAGACTGAGTACTTTATTAGAAAGAGAGTTTTAAGTGGCTTACAGTTCTACAGGCTGTATACAGAAAGCATGGCAGCATCTGCTTTTGATGAGGTTTCAGGGAGACATTACTTATGTCAGAATGTAAAGCAGGAGAAGGCATCTTCACATGGCCAGAGCAGGAGGAAGAGAGAGAAATGGGGAGGTGCTATACAATTTTAAACAACCAGATATTGTGACAATTCACTCACTATACAGTACCAAAGGGGAATGGTTCTAAACCATTTATGAGAACTTCACCCCCATGATCTAATAACCTTCTTCCTGGTCCCTTATTCAATAGTAGGGATTACAATTCAACATGAGATTTGGGTACGGACACAGATCCAAACCATATCAATCATTATGAAATACCTTCCTTTGTAATTTTTTATCTTTTTAGTTGAAAGTCTGTTTTGTCTGAAATTAGGGCTACAATCCCTGCTTTTTTCTAATTTCCATTTGCTTGGTAGGTTTCCTTACATCTATTTTGAGACTATGCGTGTCACTGCATGTGACATGAGTCTTTTGACAAAAGCATTCCATTGTCTTGTTGTTTTACCCCCTTGTTACTCTGTCCTTTTAACTGGGACAGTTAACCTATCTGTATTTGAGGTTAGCATTGATATGTGTGAATTTGATCCTGTCATCATGATGTTTGTTAGTTATTATGCAGACTTGTTTGTGTGGTTGATTTTTAGTGTCATTGGTCTGTGTACTTAAGTGTCTTTCTGTAATGGCTAGTAATGGTCTTTTTTCCAATATCTAATGCTTCCTTCATGACCTTTTGTAAGACAGTTCTGTTGGTAACAAATTCCCGCTGCATTTGCTTGTGCAAAAATAATATTATTTCTTTTTTGTTTATGAAGCTTAGTTTGGTTGAATATGAAATTCTCATCATACCTATATCTATATCTATATCTATATCTATATCTATATCTATATCTATAATGTTTAATATTGGCCACCAGTCTCTTATCTCTTCTGGCTTGTGGAGTTTCTGCTGAGAGGTCCACTGTTAGTCTGATGAGCTTCCCTATATAGGTGACCTAATTTTCTCCTTAGCTACCTCTAACATTTTTCTTTCATTTTGTCATTAGAGAATCTGATGATTGTGTGTCTTGGGAATGATTTTCTTGTGAAGTATCTTACTGGAATTCTGTGCATTTCCTGAATTAGAATCTTGGCCTCTCTAGCTAGGTTGCATAAGTTCTCACGGATGATATTATGAAATACATATTCCAAGCTGCTTACACTCTCAGGGAAAGCAATGGGTTGTAGATTTGGTCTATTTATATAATCTCATATTTTTCATATTTTTTATTTATTCCTTCAAATTATTTTTTCTCCATTATTGTCTCATTGTCTTATCTCAGAGCCAGTCTTCAGGCTCTGAGATTCTTTCTTCTGCTTTGCTTGTTCTGCTATTAATACTTATGATTGCATTATGAAATTCTTATAGTGTGTTTTTCAGTCAGTCATGTAATTTTTTACACTGGATATTTTGTTTGTCAGCTCCTGCATCATTTAATAGTTTTTAGCTTCCTTGGATTAGGTTTAAACATACTCCTCCATGTCTCTTTTTCTTATTGTACTTTAGATTCTGGGGTACATGTGCAGATCATGCAAGATTGTTGCATAGGTACATTCATGGCAAGGTGATCTGCTGCCTCCATCCCCCCATCACCTGTACCTGACATTTCTCCCCACATTATCCCTCCCCACCCTCCCTCCCACTGTCCCTCCCCTAGCCCCCCACAACAGACCCCAATGTGTGATGCTCCCCTTTCTGTGTCCATGTGTTCTCATTGTTCAACACCCACCTATGAGTGAGAACATTCAGTGTTTGATTTTCTGTTCTTGTGTCAGTTTGTGGAGAATGATGGTTTCCAGGTTCAGCCATGTCCCTACAAAGAACATGAACTCATCCTTTTTTGTGGCTGTGTAGTATTCCATGGTGTATATGTGCCACATTTTCTTTGTCCCGTCTATCACTGATGGGCATTTGGGTTGGTTCCAGGTCTTTGCTATTGTAAAAAATGCCACAATGAACATATGCGTGCATGTGTCTTTATAACAGAACGATTTATAGTCTTTTGGGTATATACCTAGTAATGGGATTGCTGGGTCAAATGGAATTTCTATTTCTAGATCCTTGAGGAATCACCACACTGTCTTCTACAATGGTTGAACTAATTTACACTTCCACCAACAGTGTAAAAGTGTTCCTATTTCTCCACATCTTCTCCAGTATCTGTTATCTATAAATTTTTTAATGATCGCCATTCTAACTGGTGTGAGATGGTATCTCAATGTGGTTTTGATTTGCATTTCTTTAATGACCAGTGAGGCTGAGCATTTTTTTCATATGTTTGTTGGCTTCATATATGTCTCCTTTTATTGCTCTCCATAGTCTGAATTATATTTCTGTTGCTTTAGCCTTCTCAGCCTGGTTCAGAACACTGAGGGGAGCGGTGGTGCTGTTGCTTGGAGGAAAGAAAGAATTCTGGCTTTTTACATTTTCAGAGTCCTTGCATTAGTTTTCTCTCATATTTGTGGGCTTATGTTTCTTCAGTGCTTGATGTTTCTGACTTTTGGATGGATTTTATTTCTTTTATTTTATTTGATGACCTTGAGGATTTGATCATGGTAAAAGGTGGATTCAGCCAACTGGCATTGTTTATGGAAGAGTTTAGGGGACCAGCACGCAGCTTCCAGCTCCTGGACTGCCTTCTCTAACTCTGGGGGACTTTTATGAGGCCTTGACTTTTTGTTCTGGCTTCTTCACCTTAAGAATTCACTGTGCTGGGCGTGGGAGTGGGGCGGGGGCAGAAGCGCTCCCAGACTTTAACATGTGATGTCAGCCAAATCATTTTATAGTGCTATGACAGCAGAATTTGTCATTTGCACAAATGGCAAATGACAGAAATGGCAGTCCAGCTGGTTACATGTTCATTGGCTGTAGGAGGGTGGTAGCCCCTGCTGGGCTGCCTGTCTCAGTGTGGAAGTTCACCACAATGTTGGGAAAAATGTAGCTGGGGGCAGTTACAGGAGACGTCTGCTGGTGACTGTGTGTGCAGATACACTGGTAGTGGTGTTTGCATGGGTTGGGGTTTGTGTCCATTCTCCTTGTGTTGCAGTCAGGGGTGGTTGCTGAGGGCAGGGGAGGGTCCGCTGTTGTTTGCACCTAGTTTCACTTCTGTGGCAGTGTTGATAAAAGGGTGAGTCACTGGTGGGTGTGGGGCTGGCTGGTACTGTGCACATCAAGGCTCTGCCTGCAATGGTAGTAGGCAAGGAGACGAAGGGGTGAACTGTACTCCCACTACAGCAGTAGCAGTGCAGGGTCCATGCACACATGTGCACTGGCAGGTCAAGAAAGGCACACGCATGCCAGCAAAGCAATAGGGGCGTTACTGTGGGTCTGGCGAAAGCAGCAGTGTGGGTAGGAAGCAGGTAGGCTGGCATGCAGCAGTGGGGGCCACCACACTTGAGCTCTCTGCTGGCAAGGCATGGTCTGCCAGAACAAGAGTCATTAAGTGAATTCCCATGGCACTTGAGGCTGTCCTGCAAGCCAAACAGCCAGTCTGGGGCCCGGAAGAAGCCTAAAGTCTAAGGGGTGCTGAAATTAGACCAACCCCGTCTCATGGGCAATACCATCTTGCAGAATTTAGGCCTAACATTTTCCCTATGGCTAAAGTCTTTTATAGGGGCAAGTGGAGCCTAGGAGAATAGCTGACCATGTCCATGTTCAGCTACAGATGCTCCCGCACTGGACTCTCTAGGGTTCACATCAGCTCGTTTGCTGCCCGTACCACTTCTCTAAGCACCTCTCCCTGCCAACTTGAGTGTCAGGTGGTGAGGGGTTTCCTTCTGCTGGGATTCCAGAGGCCCATGGTGAAAGCAGGATTGCTTTTTTTTCCAATAAAACTCACCCATTCCCCCAAGCCATTGGGGGCCAGGAATGAGTCCTGGTGTGCTATCACTCACTGGAGAGTTCCCAGCTTTCTCCCTCTTCAGCCTAGCTTCAGTGTCTTCCTTCCATCTGCTGTAAATGGTTTCCTCTAAAGATCTGTTAGGAATGTGCCAGTCATCATCTTGGTCCCTCAGTCCAGCTGTTCCACCTGGCTGCATGTAGTCAGCCATCTTGTTCTCCTTCCCCAACTATGTCCAAAATAATTTTTTTCTTATTGTTGACTTTGTCCTTTAATGTTACAGGACTGGAAACAACTGACTTCTCAAACCAATTGAATCCTCTCTTAATAAATTGTTAATTGAAACAAGGAGAGAGATCCAACATGGCCGATTAGCAGCAGCTCAGGATTGCAGCTCCCACTGAAAGCGCAGAGAGTGAGTGGACACCACATTTTCAGACAAATTTTTATTGCCCACGGACCAAGAGATTCTTGGTGGAGGAGCCCCACGGGTCGCCAGCATGACTCTTTTGGAGGGCGCGGCCGTTTTGCAGGCGCCCCGGCGCGGCGGTTCTCAGTCCGGAGTATATGGGACTGAGTGCCCTTTTGGATGGCGTTTGGAGCTCCGGGAAGGCACAGTCTCCCATTCAGCTGATTGAAAAGCGGACTGAAGTGGGAAACCAGATCAGGAGATTCCCGGACAGAAAAGCGCCACGAATCTTAACGCTGCTGTTTCAGCCGGTGTAGTGGGTCGCCGCAGGGGAAGGCTGGTACCCTCCTCCACAAAAAGAAAATAAAAACAGCAGTTGGAACTGCTGAGGACTGAGAGTTTCCCAGCAAGTACAGCTGAACCCGGGAAGATCCAATTCTGTGGGGGAGGGGCGTCCTCCGAAAGAAAACTAATAAACAGAAAAAACTTTATCACCAACAAGCTGGACGTCCACTCAGAGACCTAATCTGAAAGTCAGCAATTACACAGATGACAGGTGGATAAATCCACAAAGATGGGAAGAAACCAGCACAAAAAGGCTGAAAACACCCGAAATCGGAATGCCTTTCCTCCTGCAGAGGATTGCAGTGCCTCATCACCAATTGAACAAGGCCTGATCGAGAATGAATGTGAGGAATCAATAGAATCAGGCTTCAGAAGGTGGATAATGAGAAACTTCTGTGAGCTAAAAGAACATGTTCTAGCCCAATGCAAGGAAACTAAGAACCTTGAAAAAAGGTTTCACAAAATGTTCATGAGAATGGACAAATTAAAGGGAATATAAGTGAATTAATGGAGCTGAAAAACACAATACGAGAACTTCGCGAAGTATGCACAAGTTTTAACAGTCAAATTGATCAAGCAGAAGAAAGGATTTCAGAGGTCGAAGACCAACTTAATGAAATAAAACGAGAAGACAAGATTAGAGAAAAAAGGGTAAAAAGGAATGAGCAAAGTCTCCAAGAAATATGGGA
>PVKV010025668.1:0-13553 GCA_004027835.1 Alouatta palliata | reverse complement strand
CGTGAAAAGACCTAATCTACGTTTGATAGGTGTACTTGAATGTGACGAAGAGAATGAATCCAAGCTGGAAAATATTTTTCAGGATATTATCCAGGAAAACTTTCCTAACCTAGCAAGGCAAGACAATACCCAACTCCAGGTAATACAGAGAACACCACAAAGATATTCCTCAAAAAGAGCAACCCCAAGGCACATAATCATTAGATTCATCAGGGGTGAAACGAAGGAGAAATTACTACGGGTGGCCAGAGAGAAAGGACAGGTTACCCACAAGGGGAAGCCTATCAGACTCACAGCTGATCTCTCAGCAGAAACCCTACAAGCCAGAACAGAGTTGGGACCAATATTCAACATCCTTAAAGAACTTTCAACCCAGAATTTCATATCCAGCCAAACTAAGTTTCATAAGTGAAAGAAAAATAAAATTTTTTTACGAACAAGCAAGTACTCAGAGATTTCATTACCACCAGGCCTGCTTTACAAGAGCTTCTGAAAGAGGCACTATATACAGAAAGGAACAACCAGTATCGGCCACTTCAAAACACCCATCAGTAAGCTGTATCCAGAACCATCTTACATGCAAGGATATACAGAGACTCAAAACAAAGGGATGGAGGAAGATTTGCCAACCAAATGGAGAGCAAAAAAAAAAAAAAAAAAAAAAGCAGGAGTTGAGTTGCAATTCTCATCTCTGATAAAATAGACTTTAAAGTAATAGAAACCTAAAGAGATAAGAAGAACATTGTATAACGGTAGAGGGATCAATGTAACAGGAAGAGCTAAGGACCCTAAGTCTATGCGCACCCAATATAGGAGCACCCAGATACATAGGGCAACTTCTTGCTGACTTACAAAGAGACTTGGACTCCCACACAATAATAGTGGGAGACTTTAACATTACATTGTCAATATTGGACAGATTAATGAGACAGAAGATTAAGAAGGATACCCGGGACTTGAACTTAGACCTTGAACAAGTAAACTTAATAAACATTTACAGAACTCTCCACTCCAAATCCACAAAACATACATTTTTTTTTCAGTAACACATCACATTTATTCTAAAAGCGACTACATGGTTGGGAGTAAATCACTCCCCAGCAATTGCATAGCATTTCATAGGTTTAAATGAAATACTGATTGTTTGTTTGTTATTTTCCTCCCTTATTCCTTCCTGTCTCCATTGTATAACACAATTATTAGTATAAAAGAGCTTTTAATATCCATTTGTAGACTGCATTCTAGCCTGGGCAATAGAGCAAGATTCCCGTTCTCTCTCCCTTTTCTTCTTCTTCTTCTTTTTCTCTTTATTTCATTCTTTTTTTCTTCCTTCTTTCTCTTTTTCTCTCTTTTTTCTTTTCTTAAAAAAAATATATATATATATAAAATAAAGGTGGACAGATTTGTGGTGACTACAATCTATATGATTCTAAATTCCCCACCCTCATCGCAACTGCTGCCTTGGACTGCTCAGGTAGACAGGGCTGATAATAAATAAATAAATAAATAAATAAATAAATAAAATTGTTAATTTAGCCCTTCTCATTTTGCTTTCAGTAACAACATGAGAACACTAAATTCAGTTATTTTTTGCCCAGAGCTAAGTTGTAGTTTCACTCCATCAGCCATAAGATAAAGGCATGCTGTTGACTTAATTACTCATTTTACTCCTGCAGGCTCATAATTCTCCTTGTTTCACCAAAAAGCTCCATTTTCAGAGAGTCTCATGGCTTCTTTGTTCTTTCTATTGCTTCTTTCAAGCTTTCAGATGTAAAAATGATCTCTCTTTTGAAGTCTGGATTATGACAAAGTCTTTAGGGGAAGCTGGCTTAGCAAATATTGGAAGAACCACATATGTATGCTTTGGGAGTCAAACATTCATATAAAAAAGAATACATTTCAGTTACAGAATAAATGAATGGCTAATGTGTGTGATAATATTGTAACTACTAATGATTCCTTTATGTAGACATCCATAAAATGAAGTTCTCGAATTTTACTTAGTCTTAAATTGTTGATGAAAGCCACGGAATCTATTTCCACTTTCTACATGCAAGTTAGATATTGGCAAATTGTTTCTCACTTTCTCATTTCATTTTTACATTCTAATTTGCTTTAAAATAGAACCTGAAATTTTGCATCACTTTAGGTAAAATCCTAGATGCTTTCTTCATAGTCTAGGTGCAGTCTTTTGAAACTTCAGGTTTTCTATTTACTAATATATAACATTATTACACATATCTGAATTAATTAAATAATTAATAATTTTTGTTTGCTAATAGAACTTGAACACCTAGAGCAAACTGAGTGCATATTGGTTAAGTTATAAGTACTAGTGCACAAATAATTTTTTCACAGGTATCTCCTTTGTCTATTTTCAGTTTTTTAAAATTAATTGATTTATTTCATCAGAGAGATAGAATTCACAGGCGGAAAGTACACTTTATTTTTAATGCAGTCATTTTTATTTTATTTATGGATAAATTTTTTATTTATTCATTAGTATCCCTCATTTCCATAGTCATCATAATATAGAAAAATAATCATTAACAAAGCAGTCTTTTCAACACACACAAGGGACAAAGAACAGCATCAAAGAACAGAAGCCTAGGAATAGCTCTTGGTTAAGAAGAGTGTCACTCCTTGAGACATCTGAGAATTTGTGAGCAGGCAAGATGCGCATCTTTTTGCCACAATCAGTTGCCCTATTATAGTAGTAGCTCTTAACAGTGGAAAATTGCTTCTGCCTATTATCACAGTCGCCAAATCTTTTAGCTTGTCCACCATTTTGTTCACTGATTAATTTGCTTCTAAGAGAAGAGACATGACTCTGAGTAGGTTAGGTAAAATTCACTACTTTATATTTTTTCTAAGAAGCAAACATATGAAGCTTTTAGTCAGGTATGTAGTCGTCACAGGCAGGGTATGAGTAAGACTTTCAAGGTCATTACTTTTTATCTAAATAAAATTTTTTCTTCAGGAAAAAAGTGTTACGACTCCTATGAATATTATTACAGGCATAACCTGTAACTCCCCAGGAAAACCAGGGCTATAGTTGCTTAGAAATAGTAAAGTGTGGAAACCAAAGCGTAAGTGTGAAACAGATTTCAAAATACGTTTGAATTACAGGTAAAAGTGAAAAAATACATCAACCTCAAAGAAAGATGATGGTATGTAGGTCTGTAATAAAAATACTATACTTACAAGTGTTCAATTTAAAAGACACTCTGGATTACTAAATACACATGTCATGATCCATGAATTAGTAGTAGACAGGCCAAGCCAAAAAATGACTTCCAAAAAAATGTGACATTTACTTATATTTATTCAGATTTTAAAATTTGGTATTTTAATATGCCACTAAACGTAGAGTAACCCAGAAGAGTGAAGTTCTTTATCCATGTATGATGTTCTCTTGTTGTATGGTCAGCAATCCAGCAGAGGGAGCACATGATAGTAAATGATGAAATACTAGAAGGGCTAGACCTCTACGGATATCTACAATAATATGGATATATAAACAAAGTTAAACTGTGACTTTAATGTTCTCTTATACTTCATGAAAAAATTACTATAGAAGCATGTTCATTTCTAAACAAATTATTTCTCTTTCTGTTTTGAGCAACA
Source organism: Alouatta palliata (assembly GCA_004027835.1). Classification (NCBI taxonomy): domain Eukaryota; kingdom Metazoa; phylum Chordata; class Mammalia; order Primates; family Atelidae; genus Alouatta; species Alouatta palliata. Next base: position 9,926 of record PVKV010025668.1, on the reverse strand, counting down.
ATTTTTCTGTGTGTATGCCATTGAATGGTGTTTCCAGTTTCTCCACAATGAAAATTCTCTGTGATGTCTCAAAAAAGAGAAATGTTTTCATGTGCACTTCTGCATCTAGAATGCCAGTATTTTTCCTGTTATGGTTTAAATTTAAAAATTTGAGGACACATTATGTTTATGGAATATTTTCTCTTCTTAGCCTTTCTTCATAATGCATAACTAATATGCTAAGCACTAAAGACTCTACATATTAGTGTTGAAGAATAATGGGAACACAAATATTCCATTTATTTTGGAGGATTATATTTGGCTTTATGGATTTTGGTATATATATGTACTGCAAAAGATAGTACCAACTAGTGAAGCTCAGACCAAAGCAACAGAACAAACAGTTTTGATTGATTTCAAGCTTGACTAAACCAGATGAATATGGCACAATATGTTTTTGGTAAATATAAAATGTCTTTGCTCATTAGTTCACTAAGGCAAAAATACACTATTTAAAACAGAAAATGAGTCACCAACATCCAATATACATTTACTTACTAATTTTTGTTTTCCAAATTAAAAATAGTTTTACTGCTTTCTATAACTTGTATGAAATTTACAAATGCAAAAAATATAAAGAAGAAAATACAATTATAAGTATTCAAAAATAAATGCTACTATGATTTTCTTTTTTATTTTTAATTTTGGGGGTATATAGTAGGTGTATGTATTTATTGGGTGCATGAGATATTTGAATATAGGCATACAATGCATAATCACATTGGTGTAGAGAATCCATCACGAAAAACATTTATTCTTTGTATTACAAGTAATCCAATTATACTCTTTAGTTATTTTTAAATGTCCAGTTAAGTTATTATTGACTATAGTCATCCTGTTGTGCTATGAAACGCAGGAGCTCATTCATTCTTTCTAACTAACTCTAACTAGCTAACTGCATATATATATATAAATTTTATTATTATTATTTTTTCTCCAGTGACTGTCTACACTGCCACTACCCCTCCATGCTCTGGTAACCATCCTTCTACTGTCTATGTTTATGAGCTCAAATGTTTTAATTTTTTGCTTTAACAAGTGAGTGAGAACATGAAACGTTTATCCTTCTGTGCCTAGCTTATTTCACTAAACAAAATGACCTTCAGTTCCATTTATGCTGTTGCAAATGTCAGACTCTAATTCTTTTTTATGGCTGACTAGCACTCCGTGGTGTGTGTGTACAACATTTTCTTTATTCATTCATCTGTTTATAAACACTTAGGTTGCTTTCAGTTGTTGCCTATTGTAAATAGTGCTGTAAAAAACATACATATATTTGATATATTGATTTCCCTTTTTTGGGGAATATACTTAGAATTATCTTGTTGCATCATATACAATGTCTCTTTTTAATTTTTTGAGGAATCTTCAAACTGTTCTTCATAGTGGTTGTATTCATGTACATTCCCACCAACAGTATACAGTTTTCTCTTTTCTCCACATCCTCATTAGCATTTGTTATTGCCGATCTTTGGGATAAAAGCCATTTTAGGCAAGGTGCAGTGACTCACACCTGTAATCCCAGCACTTTGGGAGGCCGAGGTGGGTGGATCACCTGGGGTCCGGAGTTCAAGACCAGCCTAAGCAACATGGAGAAACCCGGTCTCTACTAAAAATACAAAATTAGCCGACTGTGGTGGTGCATGCCTGTAATCCCAGCTACTCGGGAGGCTGAGGCAGGAGAATTACTTGAACCCAGGAGGCAGAAGTTGCAGTGAGCTGAGATCATGCCATTGCACTGCAGCCTGGGCAGCAAGAGGGAAACTCCATCTCAAAAAAAAAAAAAAAAAGTCATTTTAACTGGGACGAAATGATATCTGATTGTAGTTTTGATTTACATTACTCTGATGATCAGCAATGTTTAATACATTTTCATTCACCTGTTTGTCATTTGTATGTCTTCTTTTGAGAAATGTCTATGCAGATCTTTGACCCACTTGTTAATTGGATTGTTAGATGATTTCCTATGTAATTGTTTGAGGATTTTATATATTCTGGTTATTAATCCCTTGTCAGATGGATAGTTTACAAATATTTTTGCCGATTCTGTGAATTGTGACTTCACTTTTCTTTTTAATTGTTTCCTTTGTTGTGGAGAAGCTTCTTAACTTGATGTGATCTCCTTTGTCCATTTTTGTTTTGGATGTCTGTGCTTGTGGAAGCACTAGCCAAGAAGTCCTGGCCCAGTCTAATGTCCTGGAGGTTTTTCTAAAGTTTTCTTTCAGTAGTTTCATAGTTTGAGGTCTTAGATTTAAGTATTTAATCCATTTTGATTTGATCTCTTTATAAGAAAAGTGATATTGTTCTAGTTTTATTCTTCTCCATATGGATATCTTGTTGTCCCAGCACTATTTATTGAATAGACTGTTGTTTTCACAATGTATGTTCTTGGCATGTTTATTGAAAATGAGTTCATTGTGGATGTATGAGTTTGTTTTGGGGTTCTCTATTTTGCTACATTGGTCTATGTGTCTGTTCTTATACCAGTACCCTGCTGTTTAGGTTATTATAGCTCTGTTGCATAATTTGAAGTCAGGCAACATGATTCTTCATTTTGGTTGTTATTGTTCAGAATAGCTTTGGCTATTCTGGGTCTTTTGTGGTTCTATGTAAATTTTAGAAATTTTTTTTCTGTTTCTGTGAAGAATAACAGTATTTTGAGAGGCATTATATTGAATCTGCAGGTTGCTTTTTGTTGTGTGAACATTTTAACAATACTTATTCTTCTAATACATGAACATGAAATATCTTTTCATTTTTACATGTCCTCTTTGTTTTAACAAAGTTTTACAGTTTTCATTCTAAAGATCTTTCATTTAAGCTAATTCCTAAATATTTAATTTTATTAGCTATTGTAAGTAGGATTTTCAGAATTTCATTTTCGGATTTCTTGTTGGCAAATATGACATTATTAATTTGTATGTTGATTCTCTATCCTGTAACCATATTGAATTTGTTTATCAGTTCTAATAGTTTTGTGGTGGAATCTTTAGATTTTCCCAAATATAAGATTGTATAATCTGCAAACAGGGATAATTTGATTTCTTCCTCTCCAATTTGCATGCCACTTTTTCCCTTTCCCCTCCCTCCTTCCCTTTCTTCCTTCTTTCCACTTTCTCTTATCTGGTTGTTCTAGCTAGGACTTCCAATATGTTTAATAACAGTAATAAAAGCAAGCATTTTTATCATATGATTTATCCTTCATTCTGTTGATAAGATGTGTAACATTGATTTACCTGCATATGTTTTTGATTATATTACAGATCTGGAGAATAGGCTTTCAGTTTTTCCCCACTGAGTATGATACTAGTTGTGGGCTTATTTTATGTGGCTTTTGTTATGTTGAGGTATGTTTCTTCTGTGCATGTATTTTGAGTGTTTTTATCATAAAAGGATTTTATCAAATGCTTTGGCAACCTCAATTGAAATAACCATATAATTTCTTCCTTCATTCTGTTGATATGATGCTCACGTCAATTGATCTGCATATGTTAAACTATACTTGCAGCTCTATGACAAATGCCATGTAGTCATGATGAATGATATTTTCAATATAATGTTGAAATTGGTTTGCTAGGATTTTGTTGAGGACATTTGTATTAACGTTTTACAGTGATATTGACCAATGGTCTTCTTTTTTTTAATGAGTCTTTGATTTTTGCATCAGGGTAATTCTGGATTCACAAAATTAGTTTGAAAATATTTCCTCCTCTTCCAGTTTTTGGGTAGTTTGAATAAGATTGGTATTACTTCCTTTTAAATATTTGTTAAAATTCTGCAGTGACGCCATTGGGTCCTGGGGCTTTTCTTTGCCGGGAGACTCTATTATGACTTTGATCTAGGTACTTGCTTTAGGTCTGATCAGGTCTTGAATTTCTTTATGGTTCAATCTTGGTAGGTTTATGTGTGTAGCAGGTTATCCATTGGTCCTACATTTTTTTGATTTATTGCTGTATAGTTGTTCTTACTAACCTCTAATGATTTTTTGAATTCCTGCAGTATTGGTTGTAACATCTCTTTTTCATCTCTGATTTTATTTATTTTGGTCTTTTTAAAAAATTTTCTGGTTAGTCTGCATTAAGATTTATTAATATTGTGTATTTTTTCAAAAAAACATTTTACTTAGCTATATCAGTGGCTAGAATCCTATCAACATATTTAAGTTAACAAATCATATGACTTTCTTTGGATTTTCAACTATCAAAATTGCATATAATGATGCTATAGGAAATACATCTTATAAGTGTTTCACATATTAAGATATTTACTTTGTGGCATATACTATACAAGTGAAGGCATTACTAGATTTCATAACAAATAAACTCTGAATACAGCACAATATAAATTTATTTCTCACTTACAGAAATACCAAATTGGGAGGTAAACTATGAACACGGAGATTTAGGGACAGGCTTTTTTCCATTTTGTGGCTTAGCCATTTTCAAAACATGATTTTGAGTCTTCTCCATTCAGTAAGCAAATGGGAAAAGGGAGGGAGACCATGCAAGTGAGAGTCTGTTTTTTGTTTTTTTGTTTATTTATTTTGCAACAGTTCTAGATTCACGAGGTTTCAAAATAGTACATTAATATTTCATATACCCTTCATCCAGTCTCCTTCTATGGTTATGTGTGTGTGCGCGGGGGTATATAGCATAATCATGTACTAATATGTTAAATGTATAATTATATATAGTATATTATCAAACCCCCAAAAATAATCATTGTGCATATATATTTTTTTGTCATTGTGTCACATGTGCAATTAATATAACCACCACCCCAATCAAGATACAGAACTATTTTGTCACTACTAAGATCTGTCTAGTGCCACTCTTTTATATTCAGCCCCACCTTTCCTCCCTCTCCCCATCTCTAATTCCTGACAATTACTGATCTTTTCTCTTCCTTTAAAATGCTGCCATGTCAGTAATTTCATATAAATGAAGTCATACAATATGTAAGCTTTTCAGATTGGCTGTTTTAAACTCAACATTATTTCCTTGAGAGTCATTCAAGTTGAAAATCAATAGTTCATTCTTTTTTATTGCTGAGTAATATGCTATTATATGAATGCACTACAGTTTGTTTAACCGTTTACTTGTTGAAGAACATCTAGATATTTTTCCAGTTTTGGACTGTTACAAATGACATGGCAATAAAAATTCATGTACAGGTTTTTGTGTAAACACACATTTTCATTCCCTTGGAAAAAATGTGTAGAAATACAATTGCTGGATCAAATGGTAGTTATTTGTTTAGTTGTATAAGAAAATGTGCGTGAGGTTTTTATGAGTTAGGTCTCAAATTGGTGTGCTTCATGGACGAGAAATAGAGTTAATATTCACTCCTAACTGAAAAGTGTTTTGGGAAATATGTTCTACTTGCCTAGGAGAAAGAGAAACAGATTTTAATGAATGCATAACAATATTGCTACCCATAGTGTGAGCCTCATTCATTTAACTGGCTAAAATCTGTGTTTATCTTCATTGGCCCAAAATTTACTTTATAATTGCAGTCTGAGTAGAAACCTAGTTGGAAGAGTCAAAGGAAAAAGAAGTTAACTTTTTCTAGGAAATTTTTTCTGCCCCTGATGTTATTTTTTCGTGTGTATATATGGCACTGGCAGCTATTATTCTGGAAACAAAAAATGTTGAGGCAGTACATCAAAATATAATTGCACTCTTTATTTATTCGGGTAAAGAATGCAACATGATTTGGCATTTATTTTTTAAAAAATCAGTGTATTATGTTAAAATAGCTCTATGAGGTATCTTATTCTGTTTTGGGTTGCTGTAAAGGAATACTTGAGACTGGGTAATTTATCAAGAAAAGAGGCTTAGTTAGCTCAAGATGCTGCAGGCTGAGAAGTTGAAGGGGCTATCCCTGGTTTCTGGTGAGAGCTTTTGTGCTGCATCACAATATGACAGAGAAGGTAGAAAAAGAAACAGACACATATGAAGAGTAGAAACACTGAGAGGCATCCTGATTTTACAGCAACCCACTCTCCTGAGAACAAATCCATTTTCATAAGAATGAATCTAGTCTCTTGAGTGTAGGAACTCACTCACTGATACTAGAACAGCACCAAGCCATTCATAGGGGATCCACTTTCATTATCCAAATATCTCCCAACAGACTTCATCTTTCGACACGGCTACATTGAAGATAAAATTTCCACATAAGCTTTGGTGGGGACAAATAAACCTGTATCCAAAACATAGCAGAGGATATGATACATAATAAGTGCTTGACTCTGCCCACTCCCTTCCACTTTGGAGTAATTATTTTGTATTATGTAAATGCAACCCGAAATTACTTTTGCTCAAGTGTTATGCTTTGGAAGAAGACAACGAATTATTTATTTTTACAAGTAACTCAAATAATAGGAGTATAAAAGTAACCCTCGAGGGAAATTGCTGAGCTGCTTCCCTATGCCCACATTCTTTAAGACAATTTTACCTTATCTCTGGGAGGGTAATTTCTAGATTAATGATTTTCAATAGTTTTAATTAATTGATAAAAATATGATTTTGGTTTTCAAAAATGGGTAACATCACTTTCTCTCCCACTTTCCTGTTGCCTTAGCTTATCTTATGAAGCCACATTTGATATTGAAAAAAGTACTGTGTTTCAAATAAAAACCATTACAAATATTACAGTATGCTTTTATTGAACAAATAATTTCTTCCAGCTACTGTCTTACATGTTTTATGTTCATTATCTCACAAAATTACCCACTATAATCTATAATATGGGTAGTATTATTATTTAAATATTAAAGAATAAACATCTGAGAAATAGAAGTAAGTTGCACTAGGCAAGGTAGCTCATAAATGAAAGTGTGCAACTTAGAAATAGCTCTTTGTAACTTCATATCTCAGACTGTTAATCATGATGCAATTTTGCTTCTCTTCTACTGTGGGTTTACCCATTGGGAAAATGTTGTGAACCTCTGGACAATCTTGGTTATTGCTTAATCAATGAACAGAGGGGTGCAAGCATCTCCTGAGATTCTGCATTCAAGCCTATTGGAGATATATATATATATATATATATATATATATATATATATATACTCTGAAGTGGATTTCTGAGTAATAAGAAAATTGTATTTTAAATTTCTTGAGGAACCTCCACACTCGTTCCCATGCTGGCTGCACCATTTTGTATTCCACCAAACAGTGCAAAAACAAACAAACAAACAAACAAACAAAAAAACAAACCAATACCAAATTATCCACCTTTTCACTATGATTTGTTATTATGTTATTTGCTCTGACAGTTACTATCATGACCGTAAGGTGATCTCTTTTTATGCTCTTGATTTGCATTTCTCTCAAGCATCAGTGATTTTGAGCATCTCCTCATGTGATTATTGAACATGTATATATATATTATTTGGCGAAATATCTACTTAGTCATTTGATCATTTTTAAATTCATTTGTTTGCATTCTTCTTGTTGAATTGGAGGAGTTCCTTATATATTCTGAGTAAAACGCATTAACAAATGTATTATTTACAAATATTTTCTCACATTCTATATGTTGCTTTTTTACTCTGTTGGTTGTGTGTTTTGATGTACAGAAGTTTTTTTTAATTATATTTTTTATTGCATTTTAGGTTTGGGGGTACATGTGAAGAACATTCAGGATTGTTGCATAGGTACACACATGGCAGTGTGATTTGCTGCCTTCCTCTCCATCACCTATATCTGGCATTTCTCCCCATGCTGTCCCTCCCCAACTCCCCACCTCCCACTGTCTCTCCCCTTTTTCCCCCCCCGACAGACCCCAGTGTGAGATGCTCCCCTCCCTGTGTCCATGTGTTCACATTGTTCAACACCCGCCTATGAGTAAATTTTGAAGTATTCCAATTAGCCTCTTTTTACTTTTAAACATTTTTTAATATTTAATTTTATGTTTACATAGAAGGTGTAAATATTTATGAGGTACATGAGATACTTTGACACTGGCATACAATGTGTAATAAACACATCAGTGTAAATGAGGTGTCCATTACTTCAAGCATCTATCATTTTGTAATGTTGCCAACATTCTACTATCCCCTTTTGGTTATTTTTAAATGTACAATAAATTATTACTGACTGTAATTACTCTGTTGTACCATAAAATACTAGTTCTCATTTGTTCTATCTAACTATATTTTTGTACCTATTAACCATCCTCACTCCCCACCACCACTACCCTTCCCAACTTCTGGTAACCCAATTTGTTTACTTTTGTTGTTTGTGACTTAGGTGTCATGTCTAAGAAATCATTGAAAATTCAATGTGATGAAGTTTTCCCTCTATGTTTCTTTTTAAAATGTATATAATTTTAGCTTTTACATTAGGTCTTTAATGCATTTGAGTTAATTTTTTGTAAGTGGTGTAAATGGAGGCTCCAACTTTATTCTTTCCCATGTGGATATTCAGTACTCTTAATACCATTTGTTGAAAAGATTGTCCTTTCCTCATTTGAATGGTCTTGGCAGCCTTGTCAAAAATGATTTGACCATTTATGTGACTGTATGTTTCTGGGTTCTCAATTATATTACAATGGATTGTAGGTCTGTCATTATGTCATTAACACACTAATTTGATTACTGTAGTTATATAGTAAGTTTTGAAATCAGGAAATGTGAGAACTCCAGTTTTGCTTTCTTTTCTCAAGACCATTTTGGTAATTTTGAGTCTTTTGAAATGCCATACAAATTTTAGGATAGATTTTGCTATATTTGCAAAAAAAATTAACAATATTTTATAGAAATCACATGGAATTTTTAAATAGTTTTGGGAAATATTTATATATTTTAATTTTCATTTTATTTTAGATTAAGGAAAGTACACATGCTTCTGTTTTGCATACTTGTGAAGATTGGGCTTCTAGTGTACCCAATACCTAAATAGTAAACATTGTGCCTGATTTTTCAACAGTCTCTTCATTCCCATTTTCTCCCCTTTTGGAGTTACCAGTGTCTTTATAATCATATAAACTCATTGCTTAGCTCTCACTTTTAAGTGAGAACATGAAGTAATTGATTGTCTTTTTCTGAGTTAGTTCACTTAAAAGAATGGTCCCCAGCTCCATCCACGTTTCTACAAAGGGCATACATTCATTTTTTTATGCCTGTGTAGTAGACCATGGTGTATATATACCACATTTTCTTTATCCAGTCAACCACTGATGGATAGTTAAGTTGGTTTCATGACTTTGCTATTATGAATAGTGCTACAATGAACATACGAATACAAGTGCCTTTTTTATATAATGATTTATTTTCCTTTGTATATATATCCAGTAATGGAATTGCTGGGTTATATAATAGTTCTATTTTTAGTTCTTTGAGAAATCTCTATACTATCTTACATGGAGGTTGAAGAAATATACATTCCCAACAAAAATGCATAAGCATCCCACTTTCTCCACGTCTATGCCAACATCTGTTGTTTTCTTTTCCTTGTTTTACTTTTTAGTAACAGCAATTCTGACCAGTGTGAGATGATATCACATTGTGGTTTAAATTTGCATTTCTCCAAATCAAAACCACATTGAGATACCACCTCACGCCAGTTAGAATGGCGATCATTAAAAATCTGGAGACAATAGATGCTGGAAAGGATGTGGAGAAATAGGAACACTCTTACACTGTTGGTGGGAGTGTAAATTAATTCAACCATTGTGGAAAACAGTGTGGCGATTCCTCAAGGACCTAGAAATAGAAATTCCATTTGACCCAGCAATCCCATTACTGGGTATATATCCAAAGGATTATAAATCATTCTACTATAAGGACACATGCACACGAATGTTCATTGCAGCACAGTTTACAATAGCAAAGACCTGGAACCAATCCAAATGCCCATCGATGATAGACTGGACAGGGA
>PVKV010025667.1:0-29291 GCA_004027835.1 Alouatta palliata | reverse complement strand
AATACTTTTGAACTGAGACCTTTCCCACGCGATGGGTACAGCAGGTGTTAATAGTTAATACATTTCTGCTTGTTTTTTCTGTTGTTAATTTGACCTGTTTTCAGGAGAGTGTCTCACTAAGAACCTAGACAAAGGAAAAGGGAAGAAAATAAATTATGTTTTGTTTCCTACAAGGGCTCATATGATTAGATTGGGCTCACCCATTATGAGCAAGGAAGATGTCCCTATTTTAAAATTATATATATATATATATATATATATATATATATATTTTTTTTTTTTTTTTTTTTTTGAGATGAAGTCTCAGTCTGTCTCCCAGGCTGGAGTGCGGTGGTGTGATCTCGGTTCAAGAGATTTTCTTGCCTCAGCCTCTTAAGTAGCTGGGACTACAGGCACCTGCCACCATGCCTGGCTAGTTTTTTTGTATTTTAGTAGAGACAGGGTTTCATCATGTTGATCAGGCTTGTCTCAAACTCCTGACTCTAAATGATCCACCCCGCCTCAGCCTCCCAAAATGTTGGGATCACAAGCATGAGCCACTGCGCTTGGCCACAGATCCATAATCTTAACCTCTTTTTCACATTCCCTTTTGCCATGGAATGGATCCCATTCACAGGTCCTAGGGATGAGGGTGAGGGTAAGGGCATCTTGTTGATGGGGTAGGGATGGGATTCTGCCTGCAGGTGGGTTGGGGGAAAATCTTATGGACCTCATTGTCTTTAGATGATAAAAATACTGTTTCCAGGTTGAACATGGCCTGTAAGGTTTTCCCTGATTTTCAAGTCTTTTCTCCTAAACAGATTCTATCAGCTGTGGAGGGAGGAAGAGTCCCTAGGAGAGAGAGGAGCAGGCGATTGCTTGTCACTGTTTTCTCTTTTGTATCCTGGGACTTATTCCATGGGCATGGTTTGCCTGTTAAAAAAAATTGTTTTTTAAATGCCTTTTACTGCATGGCAATTATTCATTTCTCCTATCAGTGACTACCCACCCACCCACTCTCACTGCCATTTCGAGTTGGAAGCTGTTCACTTTCACAGGACTTACAGCTTCTGGTGTGTGTGTATTGTTTAATTGTTTCACAGCCATTAGGATATTGATACTGTTTGGCTTTGTGTCCCTACCCAAACCTCATGTTGAATCGTGATCTCCAGTGTTGAAGGTGGGGCCCGGGGGGAGGTGATTGGATCATGAGGGTGGTTTCTAATGGTTTAGCACCATCCCCCTACTGCTGTCTCATGCTAGAGTTCTCACGAGATCTGGCTGTTTGGAAGTGTAGCACTGGCAGGGCATGGTGGCTCATGCCTATAATCCCAGCACTTTGGGAGGCCAAGGTAGGCAGATCACAAGGTCAGGAGATCGAGATGATCAGGCCAACACGGTGAAACCCTGTCTCCTAAAAATGCAAAAAATTAGCCTGGCATGGTGGTGCACATCTGTAGTCCCAGCTACTCGGGAGGCTGAGGCAGCAGAATTGGTTGAACCTGGGAGGCCGAGGTTGTAGTGAGCCAAGATGGTGCCACTGGACTCCAGCCTGGGCAGCAGAGCAAGACTCTGTCTCAAAAAAACAAAAGCACACACACAAAAAAAAAAAACAGAAAGAAAAAAGAAAAAGCAAGTGTGTAGCACCTTTCCCTTCTCTTTCTCTTCCTCTTGCCCCCACATGTAAGATGTGCTTCCTTCCCCTTAGCCTTCGGCCATGATTGTAAGTTTCCTGAGGCCTCCCCAGAAGCAGAAGCCTATACAGCTTGCAGAACGATGAGTCAATTAAACCTCTTTTCATTATAAATTACCCAGTGTCAGGTATGTTTTTATAGCAGTGAGAGAACAGACTAATACAGATAGGTACTCAAACTTGGTTTTAAAATCACCTAGCAAATTTATTAAAAATGCAAATTCCTGGGCTTCATTAGGACCCCTGGGAGTTCTGATGCAGGTGGTCTATGGCACCCTCCCTTTAGAAATGTTGCTTAGAAGAGGATTTCACCCCTTAGTTTCAACTAGCTGTGGGACTAGACAAAGTCTTAATGTCCTAATATCTCTAGAGGCCAGTTGACTTAGCAGAAATACTGGAGTTAAAGGAAAGTACCTGCCTGTGCACAGGGGAAGGGACTCCAGTGGTAGAGTACAGAGTCTCAGAACCAGGAGTGCATGAGTACTTGGCTGTTACTCTCACATTTCATTTATACCAGCCTGTGCTGTTTGGGAGGACTGGGCTCCCAGGACATGCGTTATTCACAGGAAGTTAAAGAAAGAAAAAGTTAGCAAGAGACTAAAAAGTCCAGTGGTAGAAATAGCAGATAGTGGTTCATGGAAGAAAATTGTCTTTGGAAAAGCATTTTAAGGAAGAAGGAGAGTGAGAAAGAAAAGAAAGCACGTTTGATTCTGATAATTCAAGTAAAGAAATCACAGGAGCTTTGGATTTGCTCCTCATCTGCCAACCCCCAAGCTTCAGATTCGTCCCTGGGATTGGCAGGTCAGTGGGGAGCCCTCACCAGCTGCTGCCAGCACCTGGAACCCAGCCACAGCCCAGGAAGCCATGTGCACAGGCTGCTTCCTTGGAAATGAGTTTTCCTGGTGTATAATCTTACTTTTCCATCCATAACTGTTGGCATCATCCACACCCCCATCCCTTAAATAGAAAGCTTATCAGCAAAGTCCAAACTTCAGCCTGTATTGGCTTAAACGTTATCTTCTGTCGCCAAGGGCCAAAGCAGAGGTTGAAATGGGGGCCCATATTATGTGGCTGTTTAAAGTCACTGGAAGTGCCTCGATGAGATCTTCACCTCCCTGCATACCAGTCCAGTGTAAAACAAAATACAAAAAGTAGAACAACGTTTCAAGAGAGACTCCTGGCTTGAGGCAATGCTCTGGCACGAGAACGTTTTATTGAGAGGAAGAGCTCCTGAAAACTTCCAGATGAAGCATCCTGTTCCTGGCTAGAGGATTCAGCCCACAGCATCCTCCAGAAAATGTGAATTCAGGCAGCAACATCCCCAAGGACAGAATGTGTTTTCCCCAATTCCCACTACTCTCTGTCCAAGCACACTGTCTTGCTAACAGAAACTTCAACTCCCTTGAACGATGCTGGTATTTCTTTGTTGGACCTTCAGTCTCTCTCACTGAGAGAGCGGGGAGGCAGAGTAGGAGGAAGTTTAGAAGCTATTTCCCTCCGTTTTCCTTCCCAGACTCCAATAGCTGCAGACATCAGAATTTACAAAGCCAGAGAGCAGTTTCTTCTTCTTGCTGGTAGCTCCTGCCCTGTGTCTTCTGATGGCATTCTTCTTCAGGGTAGATGGGTGTTTCTTGGTACTGGGAAGTAAGCGCCTTCAGACAAAGTGGTACCTTTGGCCCCATCAATTGCATTTGTAGATGGAAGCCCTCAGTTAAAGATGTGTTTTCAGGATATTGTGCGCTGCAGTGAAAGAGCAAAAGCTTTTCCTGAGGTTGGAGAATGATGGCTAGCTGGAGCTGTGGGGCCTCCAAACCTCATCAGCCTGATGGTCTCCGAGTTCTCTTTCCCATGGAGACTGCATGTGAGCCTCCACTTACCAGCCCAAATGCCCATCAACCAAAACATGAATAAAGAAATTGTGGTACATACATACATATATATATATGTATATGTGCATGTGCATACACACACACACATGGAATACTACTCAGTTACAAAAAGGAATGAAATAATGGCATTCACAGTGACCTGGTTGGATTTGGAGACTATTATTCTAAGTGAAGTAACTCAGGAATTGAAAACCAAACATGTATGTTCTCACTCATAAGTGGGAGCTAAGCTATGAGGATGCAAAGGCATAAGAATGGTACAATAGACTTTGGGGACTTTGGGGAAAGGGTGGGAGAAGTGAGGGATAAAAGGCTACAAATTGGGTACAGTGTACACTGCATGGGTGATGGGTGCACCGAAGTCTCAGAAATCACCGCTATAGAACTTATTTATGCAACCAAACACCACCCATGCCCCTAAAATTTATAGAAAATTTAAAAAAAGGAAACAAAAAAAGAGCCTCCACTTAAAATGTATTCTTATTCTGTAATAATTACTTTTCCATTTTTAGTTCCTCAGCTACGCTATGCAGCTGAAGATCATTGTAAGATACCCGGTGTTAGAGAGATGGTATGATTCCAGCCTAAAACAACAAAAAAGTCACATTTAAAATGTTGAAACTGGGCTGTCTTTATTTGTATAACGAGCCTTCCTTCTTGGTCTTCCTTCTTTCTTTCCTTCCCTCCCTCCTTCCCTCCCACCTCACTGCCATCCTTCTTCTCTTTCTCTCTGTCTTTCTTTCTTTTTTTGAGACAGGGTCTTGCTCTGTTGTCCAGGCTACAGTGCAGTGGTATGATCATAACTCATTGCAGCCCTGAACTCCTGGGCACAAGCAATCCTCCCACCTCGGCCTCCTGAGTAGCTGGGACTACTGGTGTGAGCCAATGTGCCTAGCTATTTTCTTCTTTTTTTGTAGAGACGGGATTGCCCTATCTACGTTGACCAGGCTGGTCTTGAATTCCTGACCTTGAGCCTTCCTCCCATCCTGGCCTCCCCAGATGCCGGATTACAGGCGTGAGCCACCGCACCCAGCCTGCATTATTTTCTTTATGAGGCCTCTAGAGGTCCGAGTCTCCTGGGTGAAAATCACTGACTGTCTCATACAAATGAGAGAAAGGCAGCTCAGAGCAGCAGAGTGACTTTCTCCAAGCTGCACAGCAAGCTGGAGGCACTGATTACAGCACACCTTGGCCTGAGCCTGTGCTGCTCCCTGTCCTGGAGGTTGTCACCCCAGGTGTCTGTGTGGCCCCTACCTCCCTACACTCAGATCTTGCCACAATTTCATCTTCTCAAAGAGGACTTCATGGGCCATTTGCTATAGAATGTCAGCTCCACAGGCCAGGTGATTCTGTGTCATTTGTTCATTGTCGTATGTCCAGCACCTAAAGAGTAGGTGATACAGTGTAGGTCTTTAAAAAATGTGTGCTGAAGGAATGAATGATCCTATACAGAAGACAAGACGGGATTATTATCTCCATTTTTTAAGTCAGAAAAGAGAGACAGAAAGAGGTTGGGTAACTTTCCTCAGGCCACTAACTTGTGATGTGCCAGGGCCCTGTGGTGGATACACAGGCATAGTAAATGTGCCCACACCTACATAAGAAAAAGAACCCTGAAAAGCTATCAGCTTAGCTGAAGTAAGTGAGAATGGAGGGATAAAAGACAAGGTGGAGGCTGGGCATAGTGGCTCACACCTGTAATCCTAGCACTTTGGGAGGCCGAGGCAGGAGGATCACCTGAGGTCAGGAGTTCGAGACCAGCCTGACCAACATGGAGAAACCTCTTCTCTACTAAAAATATAAAATTAGCTGGGTGTTGTGGCACGTGCCTGTAATCCCAGTTACTTGAGAGGCTGAGGCAGGAGAATCGCTTGAACCTGAGAGGTGGAGGTTTGGTGAGCCAAGATCTTGCCATTGCACTCCGGCCTGGGCAACAAGAGCGAAACTTCATCTCAAAAACAAACAAACAAACAAACAAAAACCAAGAAAAAAACAACAAACAACAACAGCAACAAACACGGTGGAGACATTGACAAGGCATTGAACAAGGAGGCTGACTACTGCAAGGGTTTACACGGGAAAGTGAATCTTAATATTCATCACTTTTATCACTGAAAGAGACAAACTTGGGAATTAATTGGCATTGCGTTTTGAAACTAACAAGAAACTTAAGGAGTAATTTTTCTGCATCTTTTCATTTAACAGGGTGTAAAACTCACATGCATAGCAATGAAGTGACTTGTCTCTGTCAGCCTGGCACAGCCATGTTCTTTGACCCCCAGCACAGTGCTAGTTCTTTTAAATGATGCATTCAGGGTTCTCAAGTTTCTAGTCCAACAGGAGCAATCCTTTATTCTATGATAGATGCATAAAATTCTTTTTAAAACTCTTACTGAGGTCAACTATACTGATTTATACTCTGATATGATCTGTATTACTTTTCTGTTGTATAACAAATTGGCACAAACTCAGTGGCTTAAAGCACCATCAATTTATTCTTTTTTTTTTTTTTTTTACTACATGAGAATACAGAGCAACAACACAAATTGATTATCTCACAGTTTCTATAAGTCAGGAGTTTGCAGACCGATTAACTGAGTTTTCTGTTCAAAGCATCACCAGGCTGAACTCAAGGTGTCATTGTTGGGGGTGTGGTTCTTGCGTAAGCCTCCAGATCCTCCAAGCTCATGTAGTTGTTGGCAGAATCCATTACCATGAGGCTGCAGCACTGAGGTCCCTGTTTTCTTGCTGGCTGTCAACTGGGGGTCACTCTCAGCTCCTACAACCCCCCTAAGGTCCCAGCCATGTGGCCCTCTTAGGGTATGGTAGCTCACTGCACAGCTGTTTGGTTGATCTTTGAGGCCAGTTGGCTGGTCTTGGAGTCTTATATGATATAACATGATCACAGGAATGACTAACCCATCACCTCTGTCGTATAACATAACCTAGCCTAAGGAGTGTCCGTGTCCTCAATTCCCAGGTGACATGCAAGGCAGGGGATTGCACACGACATGTATGCCTGGGGGCAGAAATCTTCTGGGCCACCTCAGAATTCTGACTGCCATACCATTCATTTTCATTGGAATTCCAGAATCTCACTGGAATTCTTTGTCATTCATCTCCTACATGATTTCTGAGAAAAACTTCTGCACATAAATTTTGTTGTGTACACAAGTTGACCTTTAAATATTTCACCACTACTTCGTAATAGTTCATTCAGACATTACACAGATTCCTGTTTCAACCTGGTGTTACCGAATATATTTACTCTCCACCAGAAACGGTATGCCTGGAATGTGATTTCATTTTGTATCATAGCATCCACATCCCTAACTGACAAAACACTGGCAGAGTTCTCTCTTGAGGTTGTCCAGAGCTTCCATTTTCAAAATCCATCTTCCACCACATGTGCTGGTGACACTGTGCATGCAGCTTCTAGATTCTTCCTCTTTGCTTTTCAGTCTTATCCTCCCTGGGCTGACTGTCCACCTCTTTCAATGGTGGATGCCCCGAAAGGGAAGGAAGATGCATTTAGAATCAAAGAGCTTCCAGAAACCTCTCTGTCCACTTTGATATTTTGAAAAGAATACGAAGTTCTTTCACTTCTGGGGCTCTCGATTAACGAAAAATCACCAGGAGGCACAACTGTTGGACGAAATCAACAAATCCCAAGTCTAGGAAGCAGATGCTGCGAGGAACTATTTATTTATTCAGCATGTACCTGCGTGGCGTTTGTGACTTAGCTCCGTAAACGCTCTTACAAGAGGGAAAATCTTCCTCTGAGGGTTTTTTATACAAAAGAAGGGAAGAAGAGGCTCCTTTCCTGTCCCTGTTTTTTTAGGCTTTCCTTTCATGCTTCATAGCTGGTTCTGAATCCCGTACTTCTTGCTCTGCTCAAGTTACTGTCATCTGACCTCCAGCAGGTCACCCACTTGTTACAGCAACCCTCCCAGACACTAACTCAGGTTATAAATGACCACATTCTGCTTATGTTTGCACTTACTATTGTGTTTGCCTCTAAGAAGAAACTGTATTGCTCTATTAAAAGAAAATGGCTTTGCACTAGGGGTTATTCTACTGCATTCGTCTTCAGATGAATTATTTTCATCAGAGTAATAAATGATTTTAGAAAGCTTAAGGGATCGCGAGTAAGCAATTGTTATCAATCTCTGACTGTGATTTCTGCTTTCATAGATCTGGATTTATAATAAAATAAAACTCTGACTCTAAGAATGCTTGGGGATTTGAAGCTTTGGTTAATTTAATTTATGGTTACATAAAAGCCAATCTAAATGTTTATTTCAGTTACTGTTGTTGAAAATCCGTCTAAAATATGATGGTTGAAAAAATATAAAGAGACGCCTTTTTTGAAATAAAATCTGGCTAATTCCATTTCTCTAATAAGTTTATGGAACTGAATATAAGGTGCTTTAAAGATGTCTGTCAGAGAGAGAGAATACATTTTCGGATGTCTGTTCAGCTTAAAATGACCTCCCTAAACTGTTGCTCTCTGGAGAGCTCTGGCTATGTGTGTGTAAAATAATCCTGTCTTCTGGCCACAGTGGAGATGACCTGGCCCCAGGAGAGCCAGTCAGAACCTTTTATCTGGGAATTTTAGACTAGGACTGAAACCAAGAGGGCAGTTTCTCCCAGTGGCTGAAATGATAACATGCAAACTTGGGACCTGAGCTGAGTCTAGCCATTTTCTCTATGGCAAGTGGACTAAGGGATAGAGATGTCTGGTCTGTCAAGAAACAGGATTGAAATCAAGAGCATGTTCTCCCTAGGTGCCCACTGGCCTCCCATGCCCGGCACTGGCCTTTCCTGAGGTCCAGTTGCATTTCTGCCATTAGCTTCAATGGTTCTTCCCTTTAATCTTATAGGAAACTCCTCATTTCTGCTTAAGCTGGCTGGTGTTACTTCCATTCCAAATAAATTCACACTTCTAGTCCCTGAAGCCACCATGCTGACCACCAGTCCCCTGGTCTGGCCCTGGTGTGGTCCTCCTTCCCTGTCCTCTGTGATGTCCTGGTCCAGCCCATCTCCCATCATCCAGCCATGAAACTTGGATGCTACCTTCCATGTCTCCTGCTGCCCCACAGCCAAGCAGATGCCAGGACCCAGGCATCCCTCCTTGCTCAGTCTCTCCCTATGCCAACTTAAAAAAAAAAAAAAGAAAAACCCCTTTTTAGTTTGGATGCTTGCACATTCATATGTATTTGTAAGAAATACTGCAGAGAGATCTCATGTAACTTTAACCCAACTTCCCCAACGGTAGCGTAACTATAGCATAATGCAATATAACACCACCAGAAAAATGATGCTGATACACAGAGAGACACAGGAAGACAGCCCTGTGATGACAGAGGCAGAGATTGAAGGGGTACTGCCATCAGTCAGGGAACCTGGAGCTTCCAGAAGCTTAAAAACGCTGGGCCTCTTCCCTAGAGGTTTCAGAGGGAGCCGGACCTGTCAACACCTTGATTTCAGACTTTTGCCCCAAACACTGTGATAGAATAAACTTTTGCTGTTTTAAGTCACCCAATTTGAGGCAATTTGCTACAGTATACTTGGGAAACTAATACTAACCATTTTGAGGTTTCATCAGTTGTGAAATGTGTTTGCGTGTGTGTGTATGTGTTTAGTTATATGTGAATTTATCGCATACGTGAATACATGTGACCACCACCATAGTGAAGACACAGAAAAATTTCATTACAATGATCCCTTGTGCTACCTTGGAAGATGATCTCTGACGATCAGTAATCTGTACTCCACCTCTGTAATTTCCTCACTTGTACCATATACATAAAATGAGACAGCATGTGACCTTTCAGGGTTGGTTCTCCCACTCAGCATAATTCCCTTGAGCTCCTTCCAAGTCGCTTGTTGCATGCATCAATAGTGTGAGGTTTTGTCATTGCTGAGTAGTACTCCACGGTATGGAGGTATCACAGGTTTTTTGTTTGTTTTTGAGACAGCACATCACTCGGTCACCCAGGCTGAAGTGCAATGGGGCAGTCTTGGCTCACTGCAACCTGAACCTCCCGAACTCAAGCCATCCTCCTGCCTCAGCCCCTTGAGTAGCTGGGGCCACAGGCACGTGCCACCACACCTGGCTAATTTCTGTATTTTCTGTAGAGATAGGGATTTGCCATGTTGCCCAGGCTCGTCTTGAACTCCTGAGCTCAAGTGATCCTGGCTTCAAGCGATCTTCCCATCTTGACCTCCCAAGGTGTTGGGATTACAGGTGTGAGCCATCACACCTAGCCTTACCACAGTTTTTTAACCATACGCTATGATGGATTCTTTTGATTGTCTCCAGTTTTTTGCTGTTACAAATGAGTCTATAATGAAGACTGATGAACAAGTTTTTGTGTGAATAGAAAAATATTTCTCTGGGTTAAATGTCCAAGAGTACAACTAATGGGTCATATGGTAAGTTCATGTTTGATTTTATAAGAAAAGACTTATCTTCTTTTCCAGAGGGGCTGTACCATTTCACATTCTCACTGGTCATGCATGAGTGACCCAGCTTCCCATCCTTGTCAACATTTGGTGTGGCCGTTATTTTTATGTTAGCCACTCTGGCAGGTGTGTCTTTCATCTCCTTCTGGTTTTATTTCACATTTTTCTGGCAGATGATGTTGACCAGCATTTCATGTACTTATTTGCCATCTGTATATCATCACTGTAAGAGTTCTTCATGTATTCTAGATGCAATTCCTTTGTCAGTCATGCGGTTTGCAAATATTTTCTCCTGTTTTGTAGCTTGTCTCTTCAGTCTCTTAACGTGGTCTTCAGAGAGCAGATGTCTTTAACTATGATGAGGCCCAATTGATCAATTTCCCCTGTTATGGATGATGATTTGGTGTCAAGTCTAAGAACTCTGACTAGCACTAGATTTCCAAGATTCTCTTCTTGGGTTTTTTCAAAAGTTTATAGTTGTATGTTTTACGTTTAAGTCCATGATCCATTTTGAGATAACTGTATATGGTGTGAGGTTTAGGTCAAGATTCATTTTTGTATTTTTTATTTTTGGATTTTAATATCCATAGACAGTAGGCCTGTGCTAATTTTAAATAATTGATTCCCATCAGTTGGTGGTTCTATTATTGTTTTTGTTTTGTTTTTGTATATTGCTCCCACAAGAGTCCTATGCTAAAGAGTGAGGGGGGAAGAAGGAAAAAAAGAAGCGATTGACAAATCAAGGTTAAGGCATTCTTGGATCAAATACAAATAACACAACACAACATTCAAATCCTAGTTCCCACCTCGCCCCACCAACAGCACTGTGAGGATAAAGTGAAGGTTTGCGTGAGAAACTGTTCATAACTATGAAACCCATAAAGCAGGCTTGGGTTATGGTTTGGATGTAAGTCCTGTCCTGTGGGTGGCTTGTGTTAGAATGGAATCCCGCTGGGCAATTGACAATCCCTTGTATTTATAAAGCATATATATCTTATAGTGCTTTCACATACAGGCTGCCTTTTGCCCTCATAGGTATTTATTCATTTTCAGTCAAAAATATTGAGCCTATATTTACTAAACATATTTAACAAATATATTAAATAAATATATTTAATAAATAAATATATTAAATGTTTAATAAATATAGGCTCAATTTTATTTATTAAATAAATCAGTCTATTAAATAAATCAGCATTTATTGAACATTTTATTTATGTTTATAGTGACAATAAAAGGGAGACTAGACACAGAGAGTGACATAAAAGCATAGCTGTTAACATAAAAAATTCAAAATGTGATGTCATTCTTTAACAATGATTCGTATGTGACCACATACACTGAGCCTCAAGGCAAGCCGGTCTCAAGTACAGCTGGGCTGCTTACACAAGCAGGTGCCCCTGGGGGGGCCCTAACCTGGGTGAATTCTTTGTAGTCCAACTCTGGTTTCCAGAACCCTGGTGTTGTTTTTACACTGACAGTGGGTGTCTTTCAAGGACAGACACAAGTTAACTAGACTCATACAAACTGACGTATAAATCCTGAGGCTAATTTATCCATCAATAAGGAGAGAAGTGATTGTTGATGGGACAGAATGGTGTGGATGTGACATGATTCAGGGAACACTTTCATTTTCTATAGAATGATTGCCAAGGCAGCTGGATGATGACACTGCTTGATGCACAAAGAATTGAAAGAAGGTTGACCTTGGGATGTTTCTCTCATCCTAGGGGGTGTGTGCCAAGGATGCTCGACTGCACAAACCCCCTGAGTCAAGCTTCCTTCAGCACCAGAGAGCTAGAAAGTCCCTGCCAATGTTTGTGTCTAGGTTTCCATGCCTGCCCAGTACTCTTCGGACTCCGAATGGTCCAGTTCAATGGATTGGGTTTCTGTTGATTCATTGAAAATCCACTTCTGCCTTGCTTCCTCAACCTCACTGCCAGGTGGCATCTGATGGCATCTGATGTGCTCCCAAATTCTTCATCCTCCTCTTCTGGGAAATCCCCTAAGTTTACTGCCTCAATGGCCAATGGTGTCCAGGGTGTGGGTTTTACCAGGACTACTCCAGGTGCTTGGAAAATCACATCAGTGCAGCTCCAGGTTCTGGTTATCGATGCACATACTGGGTTTCTACAGATGCTGGCATAGGCTCTCTAAAATGAAAAATGGAGATTTGAGGGGAAGAAAGCTGTTCTAAAAAATAATAACAGTACTTTGTTATGGTTTTTGTTTTTGTTTGGTTTGGTTTTATACTGCCTTGGGTGGACCTCTAGTAATTCCTCCCAATCCCTCATTCTGCAGCAGCTGCTCATCAGCAAGACGAGGTAGATGGTGGCAGAGCAGTGCAGAGACCCAGGCAGAGATAGCAGGGTCTGCCTGCCTGTTCCGGCAGCAGCCAGCAGGTTACCCAAAGCACACTGCCTTGTGTATGTTGGATCATTCTGGTTCTGATGAGCTGAAGAATACCTGCAAGCATCTCCAAATCCCAATGGGTTCGTGCAAGGCTTCAAAGTACAAGGAAACCCACATCTGATTAACTATCACTGCTTCCAAGGGCAGTCACTCAGGGGTACTGAAGTACGTAAGTGCATTCAGAAGAAAGCAGTTTCAAACTCTCACAAGCTTCTAATTTCATTTAGTGTTCATAATCACCTTACAGGGTAGATAACAGTATCTGTCCCACATGACAGACGAAGGCAGCGGTGATGAAATAAAAGGCTGCCCAAGGTCACTCTGGAGCTGAGACAGGGATCAGACCTGTCTCCAAGGCCAGCGTGCCCTTGGTGTGCCTGACCTGGATGTGAAGGTCAGAGGAGCAAACAGGATTTGCTGTGTCTGTGAAGCCCCCCCTGGTGCTCGGGGGGAGGAGGAGGGAGCATGGAGCTCGTGAACAGCATAAAAAGTCTGAGTCTTTGCAAAATTATGGAACTTGTGGAATTTGCACAGCCTTCAACAAATATGTGTTTAGATCTTGCTCCTCTTCTGCTAACAGAGTCTCAAGAAAACTAAACATGGGGTGGGGATTCCACATGGGCCTGGAGGACGCTGTAAGGCTTCCGGGAGAGGGGCCTCTACCTTCTTGTGTTCTTGGCGCCTGGTGGGGACTCTGTGGTAACTTTGTCACTCTCACTCGCTCCTGGAGAGATTTTAGGATTTTGGAGCTGAGGAGCTGCCCTCAGCAGACCTGCTGGCTGGGCAGGAGCCTTCCTGGGATGGCTGTGGGCTGAAGGCTGCCCTCTGCTCTGGTGCCACCTTCTAGCCGAATACTGGCTGATGGGGACTGTGTTCTCAAAGTCATGGATGAACAGTGACCCAGAAGCCTGGTCACTGAACTTCCTTGCTGTCAAACGTGGGTGTCAGAAAGAGATTCTGAAAAATACCTGTTCCACAATGTGACTGCCAGGGTTGAGTGCCAGAGGGGTGATATGTCAGGACCCGGTCTTGTTTTTAAGACTCTCAGGACGGGGAAGGTGGAGCTCGTTCTTTTGGTGGGGGGCATCCACTCTGCCAGCCTCCTGACCCACGACGCTGCCTCTCTCCTCCAGCCATACCCTGAATATATTCTTATCTGAACATAGTATGACATTGGTGGCTACAAAATGGTAACTGTTTTCTAATTCTATTGCTTTTTTTCTGTTTATTGCCTGAATTGTTCTATAAAGAAGATCTGTCCCCAACATCACTATTTTTTTGGTATTATTTTGGATTTGTGAATACTTTTTTAAAAATGCAATGTGTTAGGGGTCATTTTTAGAAAACACTGAGGCCATCCCAAATGTTGCCCATTGGAGGCTCTTAAAGTCTGCTAATTTCACATGCCTTGCCTAGTCTTTGGGTACACCCTTCTTTCTGACACTAAAAGGCATTTCCAGCTGACCTCATACTTTCCGTGCTCCAAACCTGGAATCACCATTTTCCCCTTGGGCTGAGAAACCAAATCAAGGTCTGGTTTCTAAACACCATTCTTCACCAATGGGACAGGGCACAGTGGCTCACTTCTGTGATCCCAACACTTTGGGAGTCTGAGGTAGGGGGATCTTGACCCCAGGAGTTTAAGATAAGCCTGGGCAACACGGTGAGACCCCTATCTCTACAAAACAAAAATTTTTTTTTAATTAGCCAAGCGTAGTGGTGGTGTGTGCCTGTAGTTGGGAGGCTGAGGTGGAAGGATCACTTAAGCCCAGGAATTCAAAGCTTCAAAGCTGCAGTGAGCTATGATAGCGCCTCTGCACTCCAGCAGAGTGAGAACCTGTCTTAAAAAAAAACAAAAGACAGAAAGATGAAAACAAGGAAGGAAGGAAGGGAGGGAGGGAGAAAGGGAGGAAGGGAAAGAAAGAGAGAAAGAGGGAGAGAGAGAAAGGGAGGGGGTAGGGAGGGAAGGAAGAAGAGAAAGAAAGAAACAGGAAGGAAGGAAGGAAAGAAAAGGAAGGAAGGAAGGAAGGAGAAAGAGAGAAAGAAAGAAAGGAAGTTTGGGTGCCACGTGTGCTCGTTGCTGCTATTGTGTCACTGTTTCTTCCTTTCAATGGGCAGAGATGTGAAAGACAGGTTTTTAAATTAAAATCATGAGTTCATGTGATGATGCCTTTACCTCCTACCTCCAATCCCACACCAGCAGGTTCTTCTTCACGTTCTCACACCTCATATACACTTATCTTCCTTCTCCCACTGTGAGGACCTGGGTTTTCAATACCTACATATCTCTTCGTTGCCCAGTCCTACAAACCCACAAAATAGTTTTGTAGTTACTACACCAATGTCACTGTTGAAAGGAAACTTGTTAAGTAAATTTCAACATTTCTTTGAAGCTCTTTTGTCCTTAAAATCTATCCCACTGGAAGGTGCACAGAGTACACTTTTCTCAAGTTACTTGAATTAATTGTTATTTTCCTTTGTGGTTATAATATCAATTTGGTATATAGTTAGGCTTCTATGGTTTTTTGTTTTGTTTTGTTTTTTGTTTTGAGATGGAGTCTCGCTCTGCCACCCAGGCTGGAGTGCAGTGGTGTGATCTTATCTCACTGCAACCTCTGCCTTCCCAGTTCAAGCAGTTCTCCCTGCTTCAGCCTCCCGAGTAGCTGAAATGACAGGTGTCTGACACCATGCCCAGCTAATTTTTGTGTTTTTTAGTAGAGACAGAGCTTCACCATGTTGACCAGGCTGGTCTTGAACTTCTGACCTCAGGTGATTCACCCACCTAGGCTTCCCAAAGTGCTGGGATTACAGGCGTGAGCCACCGTGCCTGGTTGGCTCATCTGTTTTTGCTTGTAATCAATTTTATTTTATTCCAATAACAAAAGCCAAGGAAAACAGAAGAGTGTCACCTTATATAAAGCATGTACAGAGCACCATGGCAATGGAAAACAGTATAAATTTCAATTTCAATTAAAGGGAAGATGTTTCTCAAGAGATACAGGGATATGAAATTAACTGGATTTGGAAGACGCTGGTACTTTGATCTTCCTTCATTGTTTTCTTGAGCAATCTTCAGAGAGCTAGGAAGACTTAAATAGGGACTAGTATGGTGGTTTATGCCTCTAATCCCAAGACTTTGGAAGGCTGTGGTGCATGGATTGCTTGAGCCCAAGAATTAAACAGCAGTTTGGGCAACAGAGTAGGACCCCATCTCTACAAAAAACTTTTTAAAAATTAGCTGGGTGTGGTCACATACCCGTGGTCCCAGTTACTCAGGAGGTTGATGTGGGAGGGTCACTTGAGCCTGGGAAGTTGAGGCTGCAGTGAGCTGTGATCATGCCACTGCACCCCAACCTGGACAACTGAGCAAGACCTTGTTTCAAAAGCAAACCAACAAACAAAAAAATAGTCACATAATCAATAAGGGCAAAGGTGAACCCTGAGATATAATCACGGATCAACCAAGAAAAAATATGACCTGCTGAAAGAACACAAAGGCACCTGGTGATTTCAGTAGCTTAACAAAACAAAAAAAGATTAAAATCCCGTATCCATTGGACAGTCAGACTTGCCAGGCGTTTTTGACTGGCAAACAGAGTAGAAGTGACAGGTGAGCCGGTGCCACAGCGAAGATAACCCGCTATGGAACGCTGGGGGTCTGGCCGTTTCTCCCTCAGCTCATTTGTCATTCCGCCGTTTTTGCTGAGGACTCCACTGCTGTTTGATTCGAAAACTGTTCTGGCCACAGTGTGGCCGCTTCATTGCTACTTCAAATCTTTATTTTCCCTGCTTGTAATGCATCATGTTAATTAAAATTTTGATTCCAGTGGGATTCACAAATTTCATGATTTAAAAACTTTGTGTAATTTCTTTGATTGGGATTCAAATAATGCTGACCTCCCTGAGGAGTTACTCTACGTGAAGCTGAGCTAGTAATACAATTAAAATGTCAGATGAGAGTGAACTATACTTTTCTGCCTTGATAAATAGCTGAATACTTGCACACTGTGAATCCAAATATGTTCCCTCGTGTTTCTTCTTAAATTTACCTAGCAAGGCCTCTATTCGTCATCCTGTGTTTCCCTGGAAACCATTGATAAGATTTCAAAACACTTCAAAACAATATAAGCCTTCTTTAGAGATGTTTCCTCGGTTGCTGAGGAAACCTGTCTCTCTTATTTTGGTTCCAGGAGTGGAAGGAATGAAGATTCCTATGCCAGGAGCAAAACCATATCTAAAAATTGTTGAAGACAAGATCCTCCCTGAATGGGAGGGTCCTCAGGTGCTTCCGTCCTCTACCCACTGGATTTTGTTCCCTCCCCTCTTGTTGGGCTCCTTCACGCTGCAGGATGAGGGGGCTACGAGATCTCTCCCCTGGGGGCCCAGTCCTCACACACAACCTCCTCCAGCCCAGCTGGAGATGGAAACTTTTGGAAAATGTACAGGCGATGCAGTGTGTTAGTTGCAATGCAGTGTGGGTCTTCGAGTCTGTGTGTGTGTCTGTCTCTCTCTCTCTTCTCAGTTTCTTATTGTTATCCCAATAATTAATGGAAACCAAGCCTGCAAAACTGGGCCCCACCCTCTCCTGCCCCAGCCCACCTCCCTGGTTGTGGGAAAAGGCCTGGGGTGGAGACAAGGAGCCGCTGGGCTAATGCCACAGGGAGGAAATGAAAGCTGGTCTGGAGAGGGAAAGCCTCAAAAGAAAGAACTAAATTAAAGCCTCTCCCTTCCCCTCCAGCCAGGGGTCAGCTCCTCCAAGTCCCCAGACGACAGAAGTGAATGTAGCTGCTGAGGTCAGCATCTGGTCAGATGGCACAGCAGGGGCCCTAGGAACTGGGTGGGGCCAGGACCACTGGAAAGCTGCCCCACAGGCCAGGGACGGGCAGGATGAGGACGGAGATGGGGATGGGAACAGGGAATGGGAGAGGCGAGGTGGGGAGAGCTGTGCGAAGACCCAGCTGGCCATGTGCATGCAGGAATGGGCACTTGGCCAGGGCAGGGGTGGGACTTCCGAGTTCACAGTGTCCACCCCACACTGGTAGGAGGCTCCATGGGGAGGAGGGGCAGGTGCAGTGGAGGGTGCTCCCGGGATGAGCCCAGGAGGAAGGTCCAGGAGTCAGATCATACATCACTCTGTATGTAGCTCAAGGTGAGGAGGCTCTTCACATGACTCCCCCTCTTAGAGAAAGCACCAAGATTTTCAGGAAACTAAAACTGTATAGCTCAGCTCCACTGGCCTAAAGAGTTGGATGTGGCATCAGGCATAATGCTTGACTCCCACAACTCTTCTCTTAGAAGGGACAGGGGTTTGGGGGCAGCATCAGGACTCTCACTACCTGGGAAGGCAAAAGAGGCCTTTGGGAGCCTGCCTGCTGTAGGGCACATAACGATAAACAGAACATGGCTGAATCCCAGGGAGAGCCCTGCCCAGAGCAGGTGCGGAGAGGGTGGTGGGCAGGGCCTATCAGAAATGTCCAGGTAACACGAGGCAGGGGTCTGAAAGGGAGCACGTCCACTGGGGGTGGGGATGTGTCATGCGGGAGGCAACATTAAACTACGCCTGAAATCGTATCGGCTGTTTCTTACAAATGAGAAGGAAGAAAGGGCCTCCAGGGACAGCATGGCGGTGAGAGCAGAATGCCCAGCTGTCTGCAGCTCAGGGTCTATGAAGGTAGAAGCAACAGGGTGGGCCCAAGCAGGTTTGAAGAGCCTGCAGTCACTGTTGATAGGCAGGGGAGCACAGAAACCAGGCAGAGGAGCACAGAAATCAGGCAGGGGCATGACAGCTGCTAAATGTGCCTCTTCTGGAAAATGTGAAGTGTCTTCCTTCTCCCAGAGAATGGAGATAAAGGCAGGATTTTGAGGAAAGGCAGGCAAGTGGAGGGGGGTTGTCTGGGTCCACCGCTTTCTGTAAATAAGATGTCACTGTGGGAAAGTAGGTGGGTCTGTAAGATGCACAGTGTGCGGGTGCAGGGTGGATGCCAGGTGTAGGTGCAGGGCGGATGCCAGGTGTGGGTGCAGAGTGGATGCCAGGTGTGGGTGCAGGATGGATGCCAGGTATGGGTGCAGGGTGGATGGTGCAGGGTGGATGCCAGGTGTGGGTGCAGGGTGGATGCCAGGTGTGGGTGCCGGGTGGATGCCAGGTGTGGGTGCAATGTGGATACAAGGTGTGGGTGCAAGGTGGATGTCTTAGGTTATAGCTGACACCCACATTCCTTTTATTTGAGATGACACCTTGCCAGGCAAGCAGGCAGTTGCCCCTTCTGCAAGGAGGACAGGACACTTTGCTCCACAGAGAGAAACTCACTGACACCACTTCAGAGTCCCTCTTGCTTTCTCGCAGTGCCAGTTCTGGGATTCTCCCTCGCTCCGGCATCATCAGTTCCTGGATAGTTTCCATTAGCAAATGCACTAAAACCAAACAAACACAAACACATCTTGACCTGGTTCACTCTGCTGCCTTCACTTTCTTCCCCCTCTGCAGCCCAGCTGCTTGGAGGAGCTGCCTCTGCCTGCTCCTGTACCTGCTCTTCTCCTGTCTCATAGTCTCCCTTTCTTTGCTTAGCTGGGCCTCCTATACTGGACTGGATTAACCACAGTCCTTACTTCCTGACATGCCCTCACCGCTGATCCATGGATGGCCCACATTTGGATTTTTACTTACTTATTTTTAAGCACCAGAAAATTCACTACCCCAAACAAAAGCTCTTACTTTGACAATGACCTTCCTGTATCCAGATGGTTCTCCTTCGACCGTCCAGCATTCCTCCACCCAAGACTAAGCATTGTCCGAGTCTTGGCTTTCATTGATCTGCTTTCTTATTTATTTATTTTGAGATGGAGTCTCACTCTTGTCACCCAGGCTGGAGTGCAGTGGCGCAATCTCTGCTCACAGCAACCTCCGCCTCCTGGTTCAAGGGATTCTCCTGCTTCAGCCTCCCAAGTAGCTGGGACTACATGCACATGCCACCATGCCCAGCTAATTTTTTGTATTTTTAGTAGAGAGGAGTTCCATGCCTGTCTAATTTTTTGTATTTTTTTAAATAGAAATGGGGTTTCACTGTGTTAGCCAGGATGGTCTCATTCTCCTGACTTTGAGAGCTGCCCACCTAGGCCTCCCAAAGTGCTGGGATTACAGGCGTGAGCCACTGCCCCTGGCCCCACTTTCCTTTCTATACAGTTTTATTGCTTGTACTTATGCCAGTGAAGAGTTCATTTGTCCGCTTGTCTTTTGACTGAGGCATGAGGTTGTTTCCATGTTTTTTATGAAACCAGCAGGACTGCAATGAACCTCCTTGTGTATGTTTCTGATTGTATGTGAATGATATCTCTTGGGTTTGTTTCTCTTCTTTTAAAATTACTTTATCCAGAACTGCTTTCAATGCACGCATGTCTGTTTTCCAGAGCAGTGTGTATCTCAGCGTTTCCCCCATCTCTCCTGCGCTTTCTGCCATCACTGTTAAGTGGTCACATCCTCCGTCACACAGATGTCACCTGTGTGTCACAGATGTCACACAGATGTCACCACTGACCTGGCGGCCTCCCTACTGCAGGGCTCACGGCCAATGCAATGATTCCACCACGAAGGTCCTGGTAACGTGACTTCCTTCGTCTTCAGATTTGTTTTTCCTTTCTTCTTATGTCATTGCAGATCACTGAAAACGAGAGTAAGTAAAGTCAGTGGCCAAATGGAAATCTTCCAGCCTCCTTCACTGCATGTGCCTTATATTCATTCATTCTCACACTGCTATGAAGAAATACCTGTGACTGGGGTATTCACAAGGTTTAATTGACCCACAGTTCCACATTCCTGGGGAGGCCTCAGGAAACACAATCACGGGCAGAAGGTGAAGGGGAAGCAAGGCACCTTCTTCGGAGAGCAGCAGGATGGGGTGAGTGTGAGCAGCGGAAATGCCAGACGCTTGTGAAACTATTGGATCTCATGAGACTCACCCACTATCACGAGAACAGCATGGAGGAAACTGCCTCCGTGACTCAATTGCTTCCACCTGGTCTCATCCTTGATATTTAGGGATTAGGGATTATAATTCAAGGTGAGATTTGGGTGGGGAAGCAGAGCCTCTAAAAGTTCTCTCGTTGGCATATTCGTGTAGATTTGCAAATGATTGATTATCACTGATTATCAATTGAAAGATGCTTCTTTGGCTTTTCTAGAAGGGACTGGAAGAGTTCAGGATTTCTCCCACAATAATAGATGTCAGGTGAAAGAGAAGGAAAACAACATAAAGGAAAAGATACAAAATAAGAATTTTCTATCCTTGCGTGGAGGCAAGGAGCAGAGCTATCAATGTTCCAGCTATTTGTTGCTATGAAACAAAATTCCCCAAAACTTACAGGAGAAAAACAGTAATCATTTTATTATTCTCATGGATTTTGTGGGTTGGGAATTTGGGCAGGGTACCCTAGAGTTGGCTTGTCTCTGCTATCTGTTCCACAGTGTAAAAGACTTGAATGACTGCAACCTTCTAGAAGCTTCTTCACTCACATCTCTGGTGCCTGAGCTCAGCTGGAACTGCTGATCAGAGTGTTTCCACATGGCCTCCCATGTGGTGTGGGCTTCCTCAGAGCATGGCAGCTTCAGAGATATTGGACTTTTTACAGGGCAGTCGGGACTTCAAGAGCAAATGCTCTAGTGAACAAGGCAGAAATCACATGGCCCTTTAGCCCTGGCTTCAGAAGCCACCCAGCATCACATTTGGCCTGGAGAACTCTGAAGACTTAGTGCGGGCGGTCACATTCTTGCTGGGCATCAGAGCTGGATCCAGCACCTCTAACTCAGCCATGTGTGGAGAAGGGCTGACTACTGAGATGCAAAATTGCTAAGTGGTCCGTGGTTTATTTTCTTCTAATGTTTTCACCAACCATCTCTGGGACTTGGCAACTCCTCCCTGAGTAAGATCAAATGGATTGGAATTCACTTAGAATCCATTCTAATGAGAAAGAAGACAGTCTTTACCTGTGATAAAATCATGATTGAGATTCACTAGCTCTTTGGTTGGAGAGAAGAAAACCACATGTGCAGCTGGCAGAGGGGAAGTCAGAGGAAAGTGGTGGTGTCCAGAGAGCCCCAGTACAGCCGCGGGCTCAGGGGCTGGGTAGAAATGGTGGTCTCCTAATTGCGAAAACAGGAATGCTACTCCAAAAATAAAATAAAAATATGATGTGAATGCTTAGTTAGAGAACACTATCTTTGGGCTGCTTATTTCAAGGTGTGTATATTACTCCCTTGGGGACCTTTCTGAGAGGTGTCTGGGATCCCAGCCTGGTGTGGGGGGCAAAATTCCACCTTAACAGTATTCCAACATCATTATCCCCAGGGGGGTTTCCTAAATGGTTGGACATCATTGCTGCGGTGGTCACAGATCTAGCTTGGGCCTGTCCCTGGCCACTATCACAAGAAAGTAAGTGACTAGTGTTGGAATTCCCCTCAGATCAGTGAGGGAAAAGAACCAGTTAAAAATTCACCAGAGTCTTACATGCATCCTTGATCAAGACCTGAGACTCGAGGGAGTTTCTCTGGGAGGAAAACAGAAATAACGCCATTTGAGAGTCCTCTCCAGTCCCCAGGCAACTGTTCAAGTCTTTCTTTCCTACCCAATTCCTAGACATATTCCACAAAGAGAGATGCTTGGATTGCTAAAATGATTTTTCATATTTGTAAAAGGTCTTTTGGAAGAACATCCCTTTGGTAGCACATGGTTTGTTCCTCTCTGAAGGTTCCAACCTTTCTGCTTTCTGCTGCTGTTCAGGCAGGAGCCGGGCTCCGGTGAGTGGGGTTCCCTGTGCTCATGCCATGATTCAGACAGGTCTGACAGGGGTGTATGTCTTGCCTATATGGCAGACGGGCTGATGGTACCAAAGACACATTTGCTGAGAGACTTTGGAACTTCCTGGGAAGTAATTCATCCTAAGGGGAAGGAGGATGGAAGAGCACACGAGGGTCCCTAGTGAGTGAGCCAGGTGAAGATCAAGGGCTCATTCTGATTCCGGGCAGCATCTACCCTGCAAACTGCTCTGTGGCCCAGCCCACACAGACTCACGTCTGTGCCTTAGGAAGAGGGTTATGAAATAAACAAGCGAAAAAAAGTAAGAATGAACAGATTCGTTGTTTCACTCAACTCCCATTCTGCAGTGCTGACTGTGGGAGGGAAACCTTGCTGAACGGGAGGCCCTGCAGGCAGTTCCATGGAGGTTTCGTGGTGATTTCTGCAGCTCTCTCGCAGGGCTGGTGGCTTTTAATGTTGATCTTGATGTGGCAGCAGACATTTCAGCACGGAGCTGGAATCCAGGTAGCCCTTGGATCTCACACCTCCCTGTAGCCTGGAATGTGGGGCAATTCCCAGGAGTAGTGTATGGGATGACTTCTGCATCAAACAGTCCAAAGGGCTTGATGGGAAGGGCAAGGTCAGGACCAGACCAGATCGAGACCCGACAGGGAGGCCTGACCAGGAGTCAGGGCACTAAATCACGAAGAATCCCCAGAGCTGCCGAATGAGCGACCAGTTTACCATCTAACACATATAGGTCTCGTTTCTCAGCTATCAAGTTCACAAAGATATTTCAAATTTACAATCCCAAGGGAGAGCTAAAACCATGAGGTGGAAAGTTCATGGGAAACTTTATAATGGATGGATCAGGTTGACAATGGCTGATTCCTCTCATTTTCCTTAATGTCACCAAAGGTGGGACCCCAGACATCCTGTGCCTCTTGACCCTTGGCAGTAAGTTTTTAGGTTCACCTGTAAAGTATTATTGTCCATAAATTGAACAACCTGAGCCTAACGGAGCCTCTAGATCTAACTATCCATTTACAGGAAATATGAGGGTTGGAAGACAGCCTTAAATGATTCCTCAGCAATTCAACCAGCCCAATACAAAAGTGAGACATTCTGTAAGATAAATGACCTGGAAAATGAGCTAATTTTTTCCAACAAATAGCTGGCATGGAGAAAACAGAGGAAGAGTTGGAACTGTTAAGATCACAGGAGACTTAAGAGACGTATCAGCTAAGAGCAATAAATCAAGCTAATAAAGACACTTTTGAGACAATCAGGAAACATTGAAGATAGATGGGTTATGAGATAATATTAAGGTATTACTAATCTTTTGGACATAAGAATGGCATTGCGTGTGTGCATGTAAGCATTCATTGTTTATTTGTTAGAGATAAACACTGGACTATTTTTGAGTGAAGTGATATGACATCTGGAATTTATTGTACATGCTCCAGAAAAAAAAGCCAAAACAGTATCGGGAGGACAGATGCAACATGAAGAACAGAATGTGGGTGATTGTTGGATTGAATGATGGGCACTAGGGGTTCATTATACTATTCTCTATACTGTTGTGTGTGCTTGAATTTTTTTTTTTTTTTTTTTTTGAGACAGAGTCTCTCTCCGTTGCCTAGGCTGGAGGGCAGGAGTGCAATCTTGGCTCACTGCAACCACCGTCTCCTGGGTTCACAATTCTTGTGCCTCAGCCTACCGAATAGCGGGGATCATAGGTGCATGCCACCATGCCTGGCTAATTTTTTTATTTTTAGTAGTGACAGGGTTTCCCCATGTTGGACAGGCTGGTCTTGAACTCCTGATCTTAGGTGATCTGTCCATCTCGGCCTCCCAAAATGCTGGGATTATAGGCATGAGCCAAAGTGCCTGGCTGTGAAATTGTTTTATATTAAAAAATTGTTTTAAAATGCCACCCTGGATTAGCAAGGATGTGGAAAGACCTGTATTAGTTCGTTTTTATGCTGCTGATAAAGACATACCCAAGACTGGGCAATTGACAAAACAAAGAAGTTTAATTGACTCACAGTTCCACTTGGCTGGGGAGGCCTCACAATCATGGCAGAGGTGAAAGGCTTGTCTCATATGGTGGCAGATAAGAAAAGAGAATGAGAGCCAAGAAAAAGGGGTTTTCTCTTATAAAAACATCAGATCTTCCGAGACTTATTCAATACCATGAGAACAGTATGGGGGAAGTCACCCCTAAGATTCAATTATCTCCCACTGGGTCCCTCCCACAACACATGGGAATTATGGGAGCTAGAATTCAAGATGAGATTTGGGTGGGGACACAGAGCCAAACTGTATCAGGATGTGTCTTCTGTCAGGCTCCCCTATAGCAGATGTTGAGAAGCAGATTATATGTGGTCCAACAAGACACTCTCCAGAAGAGACTGGAGGGGGAAGGGAAGTGGCACCAGGGATGGAGGTTTGGGGGCATTATCCAACAAAGTCTCCTGGAGGGTAATGGATATAGTTTGGCTGTGTCCCCACCCAAACCTCATCTTGAATTGTAATCCCCACATGTTGAGGGAGGGATCTCAAGGGAGGTGATTGGATCATGGGGGTGGTTTCCCCCATGCTGATTTCATGATGGTGGGTGATTTCTCACGAGATCCTCATGGTTTAAAAGTGGCCGTTTTCCTTGCATTCTCTCTGTCTCCTACCACAATGTGAAAAAGATCCTTCCTTCCCCTCCACTTTCCACCATGATTGCAAGTTTCCTGAGGCCTCTTCAGGCATGCAAAACTATGAGTCAATTAAACCTCTTTGGTAATAAATTACCAAAGCAGTCCCAGGTAGAATCGTTATAGCAGTGTGAAAACGGGCTAATACAAACTTTGGTTCAACCCCACAGGAGAACTCCAGAGGAAGGGGAGCTCACCACTTTAGAGTTGCCTCAGTCAAGGGTAAGGAGTGTTTATTTTTAAACTATACTCATGGAGTGTAAACACATGACAACCACATTAGGAAGCCAATTCACTGGTCCATTGTTTCCCCTAGGTGAGGGAGGTATTTTAAATTTTCATCTTTATACTTTTGCAGAGTCTCAATAATGACTGTATATTGTAATTGAAGAAAAATGATGAAAGATACATGGTATAGATTTTCAAGATTTAATGGAACACCCAGCATGCTGAGAGCACGGCTGGCTCAGGGTGCCAATGTCAAGCATGGACACGGGTACTAGATTAGAAAGAAGGTGCTGGAAACACGCACTGGTTTGTGGGTGGATTCCAATGCCTTTGATGTAAACGGGGCTCACAAGGAGAGAAGCAGATTTTAAGAGAAAAAATGTAGTGCTGTTTGGATGTAGCTAGTTGAAAATGCCTGTGAGTCTTCAAAACCACAGGCATTCTTCAGAGAGACACCACTTCACACCCACTAGAATGGCTAGAACCAAAGTGAGACAATAACAAGTGCTGACAAAAATGTGGAGAAATTCAACCCATATACACTGTTGGTGGAAATAGAAAACAGTGCAGCGGCTATGGAAAACAGTGTGGCAGTCTTACATAAACCAAAGATAGAATTAGCATACAATTTGGCTATTCCATTTCTGGATATACATTCAAAAGAAAAGAACCCAGAGTCTCCCAAGTTCATAGCAGCATTACTCACAATAACCAAAAGGCGGAAGTAACCCAATATCTGTTGACAGATGAATGGATAAACAAATGTAGAATATATTAATACATACAGAGCAATGTTACTCACCCTTATAAAGGAAGGAAGCATTAATACACACTATGCCATGCATGAATCTCCAAAACATTAAACGTTAGGCTAAGTGAAAGATGCTAGTCACAAAAGACCACATATTGCATGATTCCATTTACATGAAATGTCCAGAACATTTCTATAGAGGCAAAAGGCATATTAGCGTTTGCTGGGACAGTAGAGTTCGATAGCTAAAACTTATGGGGTTTCTTCTGGAGGTGATGAAAATATTCTAAAATTGTAGTGATAGTTGCATATATTTGTGGATATACTAAAAATCATTCAATTGTACTCTTTTAATGGTTGAATTGTGAAACATGTGAACAACAAGCTATTAAAAATATAAAAAATGAAACATAAAACTAGGAATCTTTCAGAAAGAGATGCAAATTCAGGATTGAAGTGAGTGTGACTCAAATATCAATCAAAGACTTATAAAGGTTTCATTTGTACCTACCTCTTTGGAGACAGGAGTCTTTCTTAATACCCGTGCTTTGTGACACACTTTTAGTGAATTAAATTTGAATTGTTCACTTTTTTGATAATTAATTATGCACAGAACCAACTGCATTGGTAAAGACTCAAACTGCTAGCATGCACATGGTGGCAGTCAGCTGCCTACCAGAGGCTGCCAGCTGCTGGAGCCGTTCTACAGGCGGAAGGGGATCCACAAGAAATGCCCATCATCCAGCATTGTTCCAGGTTCCACCAGCCACACGTGTGCGCACAGAAACTGCCTTGTTCTCCACCCATTTGGATAATCTGCCGTGCTACATGAATCCACGATTCTCACACACACATACTCACACACACATGCACACACACACATGCACACATTCACATATACACACACAATCACACATATACACACTCACACACATTCACACACACACATGCGCACATTCACATACACACACACCACCCACACTTATACATTTACATACACATACCACAAATATACACACACACACATACATACTCACACACAAGTACACACACACGTACACACGCAAATATACATACACATTCACAAACACACACACTCATAAACACACCCACATACACACATACACACATTCACATACATACACACACACACACACACACACACACACACACATTCACAAGCTAACTGAACTAGGGAATGATAGTTGCCACAAGCTGACCCATCAGATTCTCTTTCCTGGAATCTTTAAATTTGTGGACACTAATACTATCAGGGTCCGAGCAGGAATATCCTGTTGACTTGGACGCTGGGCCACTCATTTGAGGAAGGCCACGCAGGACCACGTGCAAATGTGTGGGCTGGTCAATAGCAGGGAACAATGAAAGAGATGGTGGTGAAGGTAATTGACCAGAGACAACTTGATGTCACAGCTGCCTTTGTTCCTGACGGCTTTCCGGTTCCCTGTTCAGTGTTTCCCGAGTCCTGAGCATGTTTCTTGCCTTTGTGCTGCAGAGGGTACCTTTGTCTACATTGTAAGGCTCTCTTGACTCACCTCCTTGCCTGGGCTTCTTTCTAGAAACCAAGTGTGATGTTGTGAAACAGATATTTGGTCTTCCCCATTATTTCCTGACACACAGCTCCTAAAATCCTTGGATTCCCCGGAGTGATAAGAGTGTCTTTTGTATGCTGATGAGATGACCAGTGGCTGGCAGCCCCTAGGTGGCTTCAGGATGGGAGCTGGTCACAGGGAAGACCAAGGTATGATTGAAGGGTTGGGACTTTCAGCCTCACCCTGCCCTCTCCCTGAAACCTCCAGGGAGGGGAGAGAGGCTGAAGGTTGAGTTGATCACCAATGCCAATGATTCAGCAATCATACCTATGTAAGGAAGCCTCCATTAAAACCCAAAAGGACTGAGCTTCCCGACAACTGAATGGGTGGAGGTTCCTAAAAGGTGGCGAGCCTGTGGAGGGCCTGGGAGCTCGGCACCCGTTCCCCCATCCCTTGCCCTATGTATCTCTTCACTGGTATTCTTTGTAATATCCCTTATAATACAGCCATGTGCCACATAATGATGCACTGCCCGTACAACAGCGGCGTCCTGATTCTAGTGTTTTTACTGTCCCTTGTCTGTGTTTTGGTACGTTTAGATACACACACACTTACCATTGTGCTACGGTTGCCTGCAGTGCCCAGTACACTAACATGCTGTACAGGCTTGTGGGCTCAGAGCAACAGGTCATACCATATAGCTAGGTGTGTAGTAAGCTATACAATCTGTTTGTGTGAGTACACTCTATGATGTTTGCACAATGACAGAATTACCTAATGACACATTTCTCGGAATACATTGTAGTTGTAAATCAACACATGGCTGCATACCAGTACCTGTGTTTCCCTGCGTTCTGTGAGCTGCTACAGCAAATTAATTGAACCAGAGGAGGAAATCATGGGAACCTCAATTTATAGTCCGTAGGTCAAGAGGCACAGCCACAACCTGTGCTTAGAACTGGCATCTGAAGTGGGGATGGGAAGGGCAGGCAGCCTTGCGGGACTGAGACTTCAACTTGTGAGATCTGATGCTACCTCCCAGGCAAGAGTGTTAGAACTGAATTGCATTCGGGACACCCAGCTGGCGTCCACTGCAGAACTCATTGCTGGTGGAGAGAAATCTCCACACATTTTGATGACCAGGGTCACAGAAGTATTCTGTGCTGACTGTGCTGTGGTGAGTATTTCTACTCAGGGGAAATCGAGTCTGTTTTTTCCTCTATCCTCTCACCAAGTGATTCATGACTGAGACTGAGATGCTAATGGTGTGACTAACACGTTTTAAGAAGACCGTGTTTGGTCCGTAAGCCACATGTACAACAACCAGGAGAAGAGGGTGAGAATGACAAGGGGAGAGAATAGAACCTGCATCACCCAGCAATTCTGTTCCTAAGTACTTATCCTAGAAAGATGGAAGCATCTGTCCATGCAAAGACTTGTCAGTGAACATGCATAGCAGCTTTACTCATGATAGCCTCAACAAAGAAACATTTCAAATGGCAAATGTAATCAGCAGGGAAACAGATCAATTGTAGTATATCCATCCTGAAAGACATCACACCTCAATACAAAGCAGGAAACTACTAACACATGGAAAATGTGGATGAAACTTTAAAACTTCCTTATGAGTAAAAATAAAAATTTCTTTTACATGAAATTTTAGAATAATAATACTTAGCTATATTATAAGAAACTGATTAATGGTTCTCTGGGGCTGGAGTTGGGGAGTAAGATTAATTGCAGAGGGCCAAGAAAAACCTTCCAGGAGTGATAAAATTATTATTCCTTGTGGCTGGAAGCAAGAATCCAACTTTACTATTTAAAAAAA
>PVKV010025666.1:18064-29392 GCA_004027835.1 Alouatta palliata | reverse complement strand
TTTGTCAGGTTTGTCAAAGATCGGATGGTTGTAGATGTGTTGTGTTGCCTCAGAGGCCTCTGTTCTGTTCCATTGGTCTATATCTCTGTTTTGGTACCAGTACCATGCTGTTTTGATTACTGTAGCTTTGTAGTATAGTTTGAAGTCCGGTAGTGTGATGCCTCCAGCTTTGTTCTTTTTGCTTAGAATTGACTTGGCTTTGCGGGCTCTCTTTTGGTTCCATATGAAGTTTAAGGTGGTTTTTTTCAGTTCTGCGAAGAAGGTCATTGGTAGCTTGATAGGGATAGCGTTGAATCTGTAAATTACTTTGGGCAGTATGGCCATTTTCACGATATTGATTCTTCCTAGCCATGAGCATGGAATATTTCTCCATCTGTTTGTGTCCTCTCTTATTTCATTGAGCAGCAGTTTGTAGTTCTCCTTGAAGAGGTCCTTTACGTTCCTTGTTAGTTGTATTCCTAGGTATTTGATTCTCTTTGTAGCAATTGTGAATGGCAGTTGGTTCTTGATTTGGCTGAACTTTTTTTTTTTTAATTGAGATAGAGTCTCGCTGTGTCACCCAGACTGGAGTGCAGTGGCATGATCCTGGCTCACTGCAACCTCCGCCTCCTAGGTTCAAGTGGTTCTCATGGCTCAGCCTCCTGATTAGCTGAGATTATAGGCCTGCACCACCATGCCTTGCTAATTTTTGTATTTTTAGTAGATTCAGGGTTTTGCCATGTTGGCCAGGCTGGTCCCAAACTCCGGGCCTCAGGTCAGCTGCCTACCTCGGCCTCCCAAAATGCTGGGATTACAGGTGTGAGCCACTGTGCCTAGCCTGGGTCCGAACTTCTTAATAAAGGATAGGCCAGCACAGCCTAGCACAGAGACAGTGAGTCAAACATTTTAATATCATGAACAACAAATACTGTATTTCTTATCTGCTATATGCTACTGCTGGACCCTAGAGATACAAAGATGACTAAGATTCACTTCCTTTCTTGGAGAAGCTCACAGACTAGTGGCAAAGAAAGAGAAAATAATACTTTAGCAACTGTTGATTGAACATGTACTATGAACTGTGAAATACTGGAGATATAAAGATGAATGAGACAGTTTCAACCTTTGATGTGCTTATTGTGTAGTAGGGGTGGAGTGGTGAGAAGGAGCCCTGTAAATCAATAACTAATGCAACAGACAAGGGAGAATAGGGCATTTACCATAAAAGAGAGAGGAGTTGTATCTGTAAGTTGAAGAAGATACCACTTCAGGATTGCACTACATGATCTTTTAAGCTCTTTCTTGACCCTAAACAGTCCATGATTCTGTATGTGATATGCAGTATGTATCTAAAAAGCTCATAAAGAAAAATGTAGATTTTTAAATAGCTCACTGCAGTGCATAACAGAATTATAGAAGTAGAAATAGTGATTCTCTGGTTATGTTCTAAAACAACAGTGGTTGTTGAACATTTTCCAGAAAGTGATCAAGAGAATGTTTCCTGAATACTTTGCCTGAGGTCAGTCTTTCCCTGAGAATGGTAGATGATACAAAAAAAGTATAAAATAGTGTTCTTGCCCTTGAGAAACTTTGATTTCATTAAGAGTGTAGCATATGTACACTAAAAATAAATTGAACAGTTCTACCAAATAAACTGGGTACAAACTTCAGTAGTTTAGAGAAAGGTGGCTGTATTAGTTTCCTAGTGTTGCTGTACCACAGACTGTGTGACTTAGAAAAACAGAAATTTGTGGTCTCTCATTTCTAGAAGCCAGAAGTCTGAAATCAAGGTTTTTGCAGATATCCACTTCTGGAGGAGCTAGGGTAGGAATCTGTTCCTGGCATCTATCCTAGTTTCTGTTACCCTCTGGCCTTCCTTTGTTTGTAAGGGCTTCTTTTCCCTTTGTCCCTTCACATAATCTTCCCTCTGTATGTGATTGTCTCTTGCGTCCAAATTTCCCCTTCTTACAAGGCTACCAATTATATTGGATTAGGGTCCACCCTAATGACCTCATTTTAGCTTGATTGTATCTGTAACTACCTAATTCCAAATAAGGTCAATCCTAAGGTACTGGGGAATAGAATTTCAACATATCTTTTTTTTTTTTTTAAGACTCAGTTTAACCCAGAACATTAGGCTGGGTGGTCAAGAAAAGAACTTGGTTGGGTAGGATTTGGATTAGCAGAGAGAAGTAGAGATATTGTAAGATAACTCCTTGTAGTATTCAGACTTCCATCAGAGGACACTTGAAGTAAATTCATCTTGGTGGAGCCAAGAAGTTTTGAGATCCCCAAACAGGAACATTTGGAGGAAAAAGACAACTTCCGTTTTTTACTTAGTTGTTTTTGAACATAGTATACTATTGTGGGCAGCTTGTCTTTTTCTAGAAGCAATTTTGTTGCTATATGCCTCATTTCTAGTCATGATCATTAAGATGTTGATTGCATGGTATATAAAAATGTATTCTTAGGTAACAGAAATTAAATTATTTTAACTTACATGGCCATTCAGAATAATAGAAGATGTTTTGCTTCATAAATGTGATGAGTTTACAAAGAGTTAGATGGCTTCACTC
This sequence comes from Alouatta palliata, assembly GCA_004027835.1. NCBI lineage: Eukaryota > Metazoa > Chordata > Mammalia > Primates > Atelidae > Alouatta > Alouatta palliata. The sequence continues at coordinate 26,837 of PVKV010025666.1, read as the reverse complement.
AGAGAATTTCACATTAGAAAATGAGGGCAAATCAGGACATTTCTTAATCTGTGGCTGTGGGGGTTGGGGCAATAGTTTTTGAGCATGACCACACCCCAGAAGCTTAAAAATATAAGCTTCCTGATAGCCAGGTCCCACCCTGGACCAAATAAGTTAAATTTGGGGGACGGTGATTGGTATGGGACCCAGGCGTCGGGTTTTTAAAGTGCTCCAGGTTTACATACCTGGTTGCAGCTCACTGGGTTAGGAGAATAAGAAGGAAACTGGATTCACGTCCTTGCTGTGACCTTTTGGCCATTCCTTAAAACTTACCAGTTTCAAGTACGTCTTTTCTGAGAATAAAGAAATCTAGGTATATTATGTCTGAGAATAAAGAAATCTAAGTATATTGTGTCTGGTAAGTTCTAGCTGTTTAATAACCATGGGCAAGTCACTGGAATTCTTTTTGAGACTCAGTTTGCTCATTTATAGAGTAGAGATAATTAAAACTGCTTTCCAGGGTTGCTGTGAGATAAAGTATATACAGATATTTCAAGATGCTTTGTAGACTCCAGAATACTATATACAGTAAATGTGAGAGATGTTTTATTTTCATTGACAGACAACTTGCTGAAGGTATTACAGATACTTAGTGTCCTAGACGGGTTCAGAATTCACATCTTCTGAAACTTTTAATTTTCTCATTAATTCGAAATGTTATTTTGTTTCTTTTTCTTTTATTAAGTTGTGCCTGAATGCTATCTGTTTTGGATACTTCTGGATCCTTTGGTGTCGTGAAAAGCTTACCGAATTAATGGAAAAAACCATTGTCTTTAGAGTTGCATGGATTTGAGGTTCAATCCTGGCTCCATTAGTAACCAAATCATTTTAACCTCTTAAGTTTCAGTTTTCCTATATGTTAAATGGAGTATTAAATGGGAAATATTGTAAATGTACTTAGCATTTTGCTTGGTACATAATAAGCACTGGTAATTGTTGCTTCTTGTTATTATGAGGGGCAATAATAGAGGGGGATACTTACATTACAGTTGGATAAGTATTGTAGTAGAGGCCTTTCCATTTGACTTCACTGAGCAGAGCCATCAACTTTTGGTGGCTGTCGGGAACCGGCTTGTGTTGGGTAGCCTTCCACAGTCTTTTATAACAATCTTACTTCTACAGTCTATTGTAACAATTCTGTACTGTTTTAGATACTTTTAGAAACTATTCTCATTTTGTCCTCACAATAATCTGCAAGGAAGGTGATACCTCTGTATCTTCAATAAGGAAACCATGGGTAAGAGAAAGATGAAATGAGCTGTACAAGGTCACCTTGTAAATAAGCAACAGAGACTGTTGTTGTTTAAGGAAAGAGCCCCAAGCCTTGGGTTTCATTTCAGCTGGACTTTTTATTTCACAATGGGGCTTTCTGATGTTAACCCAGGAAACTTTAATTTGATGGTTGTATTAGTTATCTATTTTTGTGTAAACAAATTACCTGCAAAACTGGCAGTTTTAAAAAATAAACATTTATTATTTCACACAGTTTCTGAGGGTCAAGGATCTTAGAGTGGCCAGGCTGGGTGGTTCTGCTTCACTGTCTATAATGGGGTTACAGCCAAACTGTTGCCCAGGACTGCAGTCATCTGAAGGCTCAAGCAGGCCTAGAATGAACTCCTTCTAAGTTCACTCATGTCGTTCATTGTTGGCTAGCCTCAGTTTCTTCCTGGCTATTGGCTTAAAAACTTCAGTTCTTTGCCATGTTGGCCTGTCCATAGGGCAAGCAGTTCACAGCATAGCAGCTGGCTTCCCAAAAGAAGAGATCCAAGAGAGAGGAGAGGAATCAAAACAAGCTGCTGTGTCTAATGTAATCGAACTTCAGAAGTGACATATCATCACTTCTGTTGTATTCTTTCAGTCACATAGACCAGCTGTGTAGGAGAAGACTCTATAAGGATGTAAATACCAGGAGGCAGGGAACATAGGGTACTATCTTAGAGGCTGGCTACCTCCAAGTAGTGGTTTTCACAGTGGTAGAAAAACTTTGAGACCAGGCTATACATAGCATGTATTAAGGAGTTAACATTAATAAACAGGTTAAGATTCTATTCCATGTTCCAGGCATGGTGGATATGAGGAGAATTCCCACGTCGCTAAGGGATAGTTTCTGAGGGTGCAGGGAGCAGGGAATCCTTCCGAAGCCTTCTTGGTCTCATATTTCTACTATCAATTTTTCTAAGTTTGTAACCATGCCTGTTTTACCAGCAGCCAGACACTTTAGTGAGGGTTGGGAACACAAGAGGATTTCTTTGCTATTGGGTGCTACCTGGTGAAATTGTCCTTGCAGGTCTGAGCATTTTGACTCCTGCTTGTAGAGAAAATTGGCTGATGAAATTGAACATTTCCAATACTTGATGCTTTTAAAAACTCACAGTCAATTTTATCTGATCATCTCAAAAGAGTAGTGATGAGATGGGAAATCAGCTAACCTTGAAGTCAGTACATGTGGGTTTGAGTTCTTGCTTTGCCACTAACTGACGGTGTGATCCTAAGTCGCGCTGTCTCTGTGGATTGCAGTTTCCTTAAGTATAACAAGGAAGTGTTTAATATATTAGAGTCTCAGGGCTTTGAAGCGGAGCCTCACAGGCTACCTGGGTAAGGGTTGGGAGGTGGGAAGAGGCTGAAGAAGTAGAATTTACCTCCATTTCAGCGAGAGAAGCTCTACTATTCATCTGTTGTAATATTGGCATTACTGTAAGATTTGATTGGGAAAAGAGGTGGAGAGACTTTTAAAAAAGCTTGGAAACCAATGTATTAAGTGATTGAATTTTCAAAGGACTTCTCAGTGAAAAGAAAGGAGTTGGCTTTTTTGATGCTGTTGAACAAGGGATAGCCCACGGGGTATAGAAGTACCCTCCTTTTTGGAGATAGAAATGGACCTAGATGTCTCCTAAGAAATTTAGGCCTTTTCCTCTGTTTTTTTCTTTTTAAAGACAGTGTTGGGAGAGGTGGGCATTAAATTTCCTGTTTCTACGCTGATTGAAGCTTCTTCAGGAACAGGATCCCAGTCTGGAGGCGTAAAGGCCTTCCTTTGAAAGGCAGAGTATGGAACAGGCCTCTTGGGAAAGGAGGGCGTCAAGTGAGTTAGCAGCAGGTGAGAAGGGCTGGTCTTCTAAGTCGGCCGCTGCCTCCTTTGGATTATTTAGATGTAAACATACTAGCCCTGTCCTATATGGATCCCAAAGCCTGACTATCTTTTGGAGAACAAACTAATGGAGGAGGTGGAGGTGGGAGGAATTCAGATGAATCTTGCTTCCAGCAGCATAGAAGGTCTCTCGTTTTTTGGTGGCTTCAGTGCATATTGTTATTTCCCTTGCTGTAGATAGCAGGTCTTTACTAGCTGATTGAAGCTTATCTCTATCTTTTCCCTACTCTCTATTTTCTTCCTTTCCAAGTAAATATTCTATTTTGGAATAGAAGCCTGGAAATTAATGGTTTAGTAGAACTATGCTAAGAGTTCTACTTAGAATCAGCAGAGCTGAGTCAAGTTCCAGGTCTTCTATTTACCTATGTGACTATGGGCAAATTTTTTAAGCTTTCTCAGTTTGTTTCCTCATTTATAAAATAGCATTGCTGTGAAGATGAAAGGAGATAAGCATGTCAAGTTTAGTACTTGCCCTTGAAGTAAGTGCTCACTAGGTGCTAAGTATTTATTGTTTTTCTTCTTTATTTTATTTTTTATTTTTAGAGATGGGAGTCTCACTATTTTGCCCAGGCTGGTCTCAAACTCCTGGCCTCACACTATCCTCCTGCCTCTGCTTCCTCAGTAGCTAGTATTATAGATGCAAGCCCCTGCACCTGGCTGTTTTTGTTCTCATGTATTCAAAAATTTAGGATAGATGCTAATTAAATTCTAAAATATACCATTTTATGGCAGAGTAACAAAATCAGTACTGAAGAAATTTTTTAGATGATCTTGTGTAATATATTCATTTTATACTTGGAATTGGTACATTTTACACTTGGAACTGTTCAAGCTCAAGCTCAGAGTGAAGTAGTGAATGGTACAAAGTTACCCATTATAGGCACTAGCGATTAAGTTTATAATACCTGATTCTCCGATGACAGGGGTGTCTTAGACTAGTCTAGGTGACTGGGGCTGGATTAAATATCCATACTAGGTTTCTAACTTTATGCTCTGAGGGCCATTAATTTGTGTGACCTGAGAAGCCAGTGGCTACCTTGAGCTTCGGTACTGCTTAGTAGAGCCAGTCTTACCCCTTTCCACTCTCCTGAGAAATTTTCCCTGATACAGACCCAGAGACCTGATGGTTCTTGACAATTTAAGTTTCCTTGACAATTTAGTCCTCCTTCCCTCTCCATACATTAAAACAAACCGAGAAAAGAGAAGGCAGTATAGTATAGTCATGATGTCTCTGGAAGTGAATGACCCATTGTACTGAGGTAGAGACATAGAAAGAGGGCAGGAGAAAGAATAGGACCAGAAAACTCCTGGGGTATTTTTTTTTCTCTAGAAGTCTGCTAAGGGTTATTCTTTCTATAATTGTGTGAAAAGAGAATTGTAGACTATTAGGGACTGAAATTTCCCTTTAGGGGCATCTAACACAGCCTTTACCCCATGTTTGAATTCTCTCTGCAAAGTTCCTGCCAGGTAGTTTTCTAGTATCTGCATGTGTACTTCCACATTGGCGAGCCCTGTACTTCTAGAAGCAGCCATTTTCTTACTTAGATATTTTGGCTTTCATTTTTTATACATCATTTTGGCTTTTAAAATTAGAAGTAGAAGCAGTTATTTTCTTGGTTAGATATTTTGGCTTTTTTGTTTAGTTTGGCTTAAAAGCCAAAGTCCTAACATTTAAAAGATAGAGGAGATAGCATGCTCTCCTATGGCTTTGACTCACTAGCCTCTCACATGAAACTGAAGCTCAGGCAAATGAAATGATGTATATCAGATCATAGGGTGTGAATCTTCCACTTTGCCTCCAGCTAAGAGAATCAGGCAAAACAGAGACCCAGGAGCTCAATTCTAGTACCTCAAATTCATCCTTTTGTCTTTGTGGGTGAGTGATTTTTATTAAAATAATTTATGTTTTCATGGACTTGTAGAATGTACTAAACTAGAAAGAAATTTACTGATCATATAGTCTATTTTCATCACCATTTTATAGATTAATAACTGAGTTCCAGAGGTAAAACCATCTGCCCAACATCATACATAGAGGTTCTGTGACAGAACTGAAGTTAGGACTGTGGTTTCCTGGTAGCAAGGCTTAGATGCCTTTCCATAAATAGCACTTTTAGAGAAGGTGTTACCAAGCTCTAAAACTATATATATATATATATATTTTTTTTTCCTTATATATATTTTTAAAATGCCTTGTGACCTGTGTACCTTGAGATATCTATTGGGAGCAACAGCATTAGTTAAAATTAGATTTAAGTCTAAAAATATCAAACTGTTCTTCAGCCTAACACGAGAAGGTAAAGCGCTCTGTCTACAAACATTTATAGAGCACCTAAAGGAGCTCATTGTCTGCTTTGGAGGTAAGCCTTTGATACAGTTTGGGTATGTGTCCTAGGCCCAAATCTCATGTTCAATTGTAATCCCTAATGTTGGAGGTGGGGCCTGATGGGAGGTGGTTGGATCGTGGGAATGGATTTCTCATGAATGATTTAGCACTATCCTCTTAGTGCTGATCTCATGATAGTGAGTGAATTCTCATGAGATCTGGTTGTTTAAACGTGTGGCACCTCTTGCAACCCTCTTTCTTGCTCCTGCTCTGGCTATGTGATGTGCCTGTTTCCCCCTTTACCTTCTGCCATGATTGTAAGCGTCCTGGGGCCTCCCCAGAAGCCAAGCAGATGCCAGCATCATGCTTCCTGTACAGCCTGCAGAACCATGAGCCAATTAAATCTTTCCTTATAAATTACCCAGTCTCAGGTATTTCTTTTTTTGTGGGTTTTTTTTTTTTTTTTGTATTTTTAGTAGATATGGGGTTTCACCATGTTGGCCATACTGGTCTCGAACTTCTGAGCTCAGGTGATCCTCCCACCTTGGCCTCCTAAAGTGCTGGGATTATAGGCGTGAGCCACTGCGTCTGGCCATGGTATTTCTTTATAGCAGTGCAAGAATGGCCTAATACATCATTTATGTGAAATGCTCCATTCCTAACCCCCCTGCGAAAATAAGAGTATTTTACTTCAATACACAGCTCAGAATACTTCACTTTTGTGACTCTTCCTGATCGTTATCTGTCACCCCTCATGGAAATGTTCCTTGTTATAGAAATATGCTACACTGGTGCATGGTGTGATAAAAAGAATTTAATTCAGACAGCAGACCTAGGTTGGATCTTGGTTCTAAATAATTCCTGTAAAGGGCTTATCGGAGTTCTAGACACAGTTCCTGAACTGTTAGCTACTGTTACTATAATTATTATAACTATTTTTATTGTTACTCATGTCTTATCTTCCCTTTTAATTTGGGAGCTTCTCAAGGGCAGTGTTTGTTTGTTTTCAAACTCTAAATTATGACCCATGAATTGGAAATCTAAAATAATAAGTTGGACCAGCATTTTAAAAAGTCAAAGAGAATGCACTGGAGAAAATATCATAATACATTAAATATAGAAAGAACAAGGATTGTTTTGTGAAATATAAAGCTACAATTTTATATTTATAGATTTGTGTGTGTATATGCATGCACATGTTTGGATTAGGTCTCAATGTAAATTGTATCCTTTTGCTTGAATCCGAGAGGCGGAGGTTGCAGTGAGCCAAGATTATGCCACCACATTCCAGCCTGGGCGACAGAGCGAGACTCTTGTCTCAAAAACAAAACAAAACAAACAAACAAAAATATATTCTTACTGTAAATTGTAGTCAAAGCAGGTTAATACACTGTTTTAGAGAACAGACCTAGCACAGGGTCTGGATCAAATCTTCTGATACACATGTAACTAAGACAAAGCGGCCTGAAATTAATTGCTTAATATATAATACAGACAGCAAGTACAATATATCTTCAAAGAAGGGAGAAGTTGTCTTAAGAAACAGTTCAGTAAAGCAGTTGAGAGCCATGTTAGTCAGTGTTCTCCAGAGAAACAGAACCAGTAAGAGATACTTATCCATCTCTTTATCTGTCTGTCTATCTATCTGTCTGTCTGTCTGTCTGTCTATCAATTGGTAGATCAAAGAATTGGCTCATGTGATTCTGGAGGTCAAGAAGTTCCACAATTTGCTGTTTGCAAGAAGGAGAGCAAGGAAAGACAGTGGCGCATTTCAGTCTGAGTATGAAGACCTGTGAACCAGGGTAGTCGAAGGGGTAAATCCCAGTCTGAGGGCTGGAGAAGAAGAGCTGAGATGTCCCAGTTCAAGCAGGCAGGCAGGAATTGGATGATGCCCACCCACACTGGGGAGGGCAGTCTATTTTGCCAAATCCATCAATTCAAATGCTAATTTCATCCTGAAACATCCTCACAGACACACCCAGAAATAATGTTTCATTTGGGCACCCTATGGCCAGTCAAGTTGACACATAAAATTAACTATCACAAGAGTTAATGTTTTCTGGTGTCTGAAAGATCTGGGAATAAATTTCAGCTCTACTTCCTGTTGGCTGTGAGACTGATGGCAAATTGCCTAACTACTCCTCACTTTCTTCAACATAATGAATACTTGCTTAATATTTTCATGAGCTGAAGCATTTGTGAGAAGGCAGACATTTATCTTTGAAATGCTAGTAAGAATTAGATGTGGGAAATGTGTGAGATGTCCTCTCTGTGGCTGGGTACCCCATAAAGTTCTCAGGTGTCTTTTTCTCTTCTGTATCCCTTCTCTTGGTGTTTTTCTCCTACCATAGTCTTTTTTTCTTCAAAGCCACTTCTTGGGGAGAAAGTCGAACATAAACTGTTAGAGCTTGCCTTTGGTCCCTCCCTGGGCTGAGTTCATTCCCATAGACTGAGAAAAGGAAATTAGTTGACATTGTCCAACCCAAGGTATACTTTTCAGACAGAATGCCTGCCTAACTTCCAGAAAGAGTGGCCATAGAAGCAGTTCAGGTGTAGCCCCTGAAAGAAAAGGACCCCCAGGCAAGGTAAATAGGAAGGGCTGTTGTCCTTTGGTCCAAAGCCCAGACTGGAGCCGAGAGGGCAGGTCCTTGGGAAGGTGTTTTAACTGGGGAGGTTGGCGAGAAAGGCCAGTGCTGTGTTTGACCTCTGATGATGCTGGAAAAGAAATAAATGTTGTTTTCAAACCTGGGTAGTCTAAGGAGAAGAGTGAGAAGGACAGCAAATGCTTGTGAGGTGTGCAAGCATGATACTGGAAAAGAAATAAGTGTTTTCAAACCTGGGTAGTCCAAGGAGAAGAGTGAGAAGGACAGGAAATGCTTGTGAGGTACCTGAGACATATTGTCGGGCTAGCTCATGGAAGGAGCACGAGTCTGGGAATCAGAAGACCTGAGTTCCAGTCCTGGCTTTCCTATTGAATATCTATTTTTTTTTTTTTGAGACGGAGTTTCGCTCTTGTTGCCCAGGCTGGAGTGCAATGGCGCGATCTCGGCTCACCGCAACCTCTGCCTCCTGGGTTCAAGCAATTCTCCTGCCTCAGCCTCCCGAGTAGCTGGGACTACAGGCGCACACCACCACGCCCAGCTAATTTTTGTATTTTTAGTAGAGACGGGGTTTCACCACGTTGACCAGGATGGTCTCGATCTCTTGACCTCGTGATCCACCCGCCTCGGCCTCCCAAAGTGCTGGGATTACAGGCGTGAGCC